>CAJQZN010017704.1:0-10491 GCA_907164685.1 Colias eurytheme | reverse complement strand
TAAGACATGGTGAAACTATTTACAAGGGGTTGTCGTCCGTAACAATTATCATACCAATATTATAAAGCTCTAGAGTTCGTTTGTTTGAACGCGCTTATCTCAGGAACTTCTGGTCCGATTTGAAAATTCTTTCGGTGTTAGATAGCTCATTTATCGAGGAAGGCTATATTAGGTATATCATTACGCTAAGACCAACAGGAGCGGTCGAGCCACGCGGGTGAAACCGCGAAGCGCAGCTAGTAGAATTGTATTGAAGGTAATTCATCACTCGTTGCAAACCGTATAAATGTTTGTAACCACTGGATTTTTCCACTTAAAAATAGACTGTTTACAAGCAACCATATATCCCAGGCACACGAACGGAATGATTTGAAATTTAAATTATTTCCCTGTCTCATTCCATTTTATATTTTACTGTCCCGATTTTGGGATCATTTCTTGTTGTAATGCATATCCTTGATTGCTGTTTTCGTTTAAATATCTACTTCAAGAAACGGCTCGTTGAAACTTCCGTCCTTGTGCAGTTTTAAGGATTTTTGTGTACCTATTTGATAAAATTTTTGTTATGTCAAATAATGATAATTTATGATTCAATTGAATTCAAAATTATACAAACCGTTATTTTAATTTCATTTGCATTATGGATTTAGGTAATCGAACAGATGTAATTTAGTATCAGGTGATTAAGGCTTATACATGCGCTAATAACCTTGACCATACTTGACGGATCTCAAACCTCTCCCGCTGCACCTTCTTTTTTCCTCGCATTTTGTATTTAAAAAGATACCAATCAGTGAAACAAAAAATCCTCGTCAGGGACTGTTGTGTAACTGATAATTTATTAAACATAAAATTTTCAGAGCTCTAAGTCAGCAGGTTACGAAGTTTATAGAGTATTTGCGGAAAAATCGATGACCACGGCACATTTTTTTTCTAGAAATCTATTAACTTTGGAAAAAAGTCCTCGCGAGCAATTAAAGATCAAAGACCATCCTATTTTATATATTTTTTTCGGTATTGTGCTTTATGTTGTACCAGACTTTATAGAGGTTGAACATAGTCGAAATTGCCGGGTAACGCCTTAAAAAACCTAAAAACATGTTCGTGCTCCTTTCACATTCGATAGCATACATTAAAAAAGTTGTAGGAGATTTTCTTTCAGAAGCATTCAGCGACAAGAAACTTTGACCAAAGCAATATACCTATGAAATAAAGTAAATTTAATGTAAGTAATATATTTAGCTTTTATTTAACAACCTTTTTTAGAAGTTAATGAAAAAAGTTACTGGCTGTTAAATAAAAAGGCGGCGCAGATAGAATAAAAAAAAAGATATGATCGTTCTTATTTCAAACTCATAAATTCTCATGAACAATTTTCTTAATTGCAATTACCTAATGTATGTTAATTAAAATAAGTGCTTTTTTGATATTTTAATGAATATTAAAATACCTTTAACTTCAGTGAATGAACAAAAATAAATGAAAAATAATTAGTAAGTACTAAGTATAATACCTACTAAATATGGATAAACTTGTATGATGAAGGCTGAAGCTAAAATAAACTTCTGGCATTAACGTTCGTAGCGGAAAATATCGTAAATTATTCGTAGAACTAGATTGGTACGTATTACGTACACTATTTGAAATGAAAACTTCTTTTGTTGAGTTTTTTGTTAGGGAAAAATCTTAGGGTTAGGGCATATTAGGGTTCCCTGCACCCGACGTGCTAATAAAGGAGAATGACCACGGGTGGTATCGGTCAAATATTAGTTGTGCCACGTATTCGTGATATTGTTAATTCCTATTTGTATTTATAATGATCATATGTATCACTATCAAGTCTTAATTATACCGGATAATTTGAAATAATGTTAAAAGTTTGTTTTGAAACATGTATGACCACGTATGGAATCGGTAAAATACTAGTTGTGTCACGTGTTCGTGATATTGTTAATTCCTATTTGTATTTATAATGATCATATTTATCACTATTAAGTCGTAATTATACCTAATAAATAGAAATAAAAGTAAAAGTTTTTGTTTTGACACATATCCCAACAAACAATTATGCGTTAAGACCTATCTCGATGGTTAAGACAAGCTTTATTAGACATGTATTTCGGTTCTACTTAGATACTTAAGAGGTAGCGTATTTCTTATAAGAGAGTTATAGAGTGTAATAACACCTTTATACCCTCGATTTTGGCACAAAATTTTGCAGGCTAAGCCTGTATGAAGCCCTATATAGTGGTTCTACAAAGTCTTTAGTTGAAGTGTGTGAGGTGTTACAAGAACGTCAATTTTAGTTTGAAACTTTATAGCGCCTTTAGAATGGAGTTAAGGGCTTGGTCTAGTAGTGCAAACAAATGCATCCTGTCATCCTATATGTAAATAATACAAATGTACTAAGGGAAAGTTGCTCCACTTCATTTTTAAAAATTAAATCATTCGTATGCATAATTTAATATTCGTAATAAGTACCAAAAATGACAATTTGAAACAATTTTCGTGAAAATTACACCGGGTGATTTTTTTTTATCAGTACACAAAAATTTGCGAATACTTTCTATTGATATCTTCAACTTAATGTTTATATAACTGATCAACTTTTACAAAGAAATTTGGACGAAATATAAAAAAAAAATAAGCTTTCCATACAAAATGCATAACTCTATACATTTTTTTCGACCTAAGTTTCTTAGTGAAAGTTGTTCAGTTTAACTAATAAAACGGATAAACAAATTTTGTATATAATAAAAAAATGTAATGTTTGTGTTAAAAAATTATAAAATAGAAAAATACGCAAATGAAAACAAAAGATATTTATTTCTGACTAGCTTCCGCCCGCGACTCCGTCCGCGCGGATGTCGGTCTTCGCGTCTTCTACAGATTTATTATATTATGTATAATATATAGATTTATATTGATAAACCTAATAAATCTTTTGCTAGCATTCTGATGCTTTATCGGTTGCACTGGATTTATCTCTTTTTTTTTTCAATCGCTTGAATGATATAGGATGTGTCCTTGATGGGCATCGAATGCTGAAGTCTCGAATCAATCAATTCTGACAGTAGGCAATTTATGTAAAATCTTGATAATGGTCCATCATTTTATTTTGCCTAAACGTTACATACTTTTTTATATATTCTATTTTTAACGAATGATTCACTCCAGTCCAAACAGCAAATAAGCAGACTTCTGCTTCTGCAACGTTTAGTTGTCCCTGAATTTGGAAAAAATAGTCATGATTCTTATCTATGAAAAAAGTGTTATTTTTTGCATTGTATTTCAAATATTAATTTTTTTATTTTTAACTGCATCTACCGCATTCATGTCTTTTGCCGGAATTAGACATTTAACTTTTACTAGTTCCATTTTCCCTTTTTGATACGGGAGTGTATAAAGTAAATTTTTTAGATATTTCTCGTTATACTTTTAAAAAGTTATTATTGTCATTTTGCTCATTAGGTAAAGTAATTTCGATATCAGTTTTAAGTTTTTTGATACCTGCAATAATAACGTCATAATCGCCTGCACATACTTATCGATTACGCCCTGTATACAATCCACCATCCACATTCATAATGTTTTCCTGTCCTCCTCTCCTTTACGCTGTTCACCGATACATTTTAAATGAGTAAATCTGCTATCACTGAAGGATGTTTCATTGTGATCAGCAAATTTTCACCACTGTTGTCGATTATTTGTTTTTCATTTTTAATCAGCAATTGGGAATCATCAGTTTTGTTTTTTGCAGATTGGTGATGTACCCTAACAATACGTCGAAAAGGGAAAGCATCAACGAATTATCGTTTTCGTCCTCTTTTTTTATTCTTCGCGTCTCTGTTACTTGTGTTTGTTTAGTTCTCAACACCCACTGAATTTTCTATGTTATTGTGATCTTCCATTACATCTGAGTTTTGATGATGTGATGATAATCCATTCGTTTTAATATTGGTACTTAGAGTTGGTGGACTAAACTAGAAATGGCGGACTAAATTTGTCAGCGCGTCTGTAAGATCAGAATATAAAACCAACATCCTGTATTTAAGTTACAAAATTAATAATCAAACAACATGCCGCTACGTTGAAAATGACTAGAAGAAAAAATTAAAACACCTCGGCATATAATTTTGGAGTAAACAAATCATTTTCCTTGGGGATTTCCCCGGATGAACTTGGGAAGTTCAAGTTCTCAATACAAGTTTATATTATATTTCGTATTTCTCAAACGAAAAATAAACATTTTTGGAACTTCAAAAAAAATGTTGTGTGGTTTTATGAAACCACGGTAAAAGTGAAACTGTTCGAATGGTTCCGAACACTGCTTTGTGTAGCGCATGTCGCGTGTTGGTCGGCTGCTGAGTAGGTATACCTACCTACTCGGCAGCCGCGATACACGCGACATGCGTTACACAGACCAAAAAGTTTGAGACGATGTAATAAAAGTTTCACTTTAAAAATTATATTATAAGAAAATTTATGAGCTTACTTTAGTTTTAAAGAAATATACATCCCTTTACTGACACTCCGTAAAATAAAGAAATTGTTGCCAATCACCTTTGCAATCTATTTGGTTTCATTAACTTTATGTTCGAAGATAATTTTTTTTCTAGTAGTTACACGCGTATTTTTTTCGTTTATTTTCCATATCGAAATCAAATGTTTAAAAATACGAATATTTGCACAAAACTAAGATAAAAATAATCAATTAACAAAAATATTAAATTTAATGAAGTAGAGCAACTTTCACTTCGGTATGAAGGAAAATCGAGCGTAGAGCACACGTCAGAACGCTCCGGCCCAAGGAGCGCGACTAAAGAAATTCGCTAGAATTTTTCCTTATTATTTTAAATATTTTTTTAATATTTAAAGAATTATCAAAATTCAAAAAAAAAATTTTTTAAAGGATTAATACTCATTGGTCTTCAACCAACTCGAATAAATTAATGGATAAATAACTTTTAGCAGTATTTATCAATAGATTTTGTAAGGCAAAAAATGGGAAATTTAATGAATTTATAACGTTCTAATTAAGAAAATCATAAGTTTTTCGGCAATTGTATTCAGCAGTTTTTAATAAGGACTATATAAGGATAATAATGCGCTGATCAGATTGTGTAAATTGTAATCGGTTGCAACGTATTGAGTGCACAAACTTAGCTCGAAATGATTTTGGGGGAAAGAGACTTATCTTGAAGGCCTGATTAAGGTAACATAAAGTAACTTTATAAATGTGAAAAAATTCACGCGAATTGCGTATATAACACTAATTGATAAACAAGAAAAAAAAATTCAGTTTATCATTTCATTAGCCGGGAAAAAATTGTCAAATAACTTGTTGAAAACGCAATTTTGCTAGACTGCAGCCTTAAGTTGAAACCTAGAGTTATATAACATATCTATAGTGGTGTTAGTTAGAACTAAGACCGGTACGGTGATACCTTATAAGTCATTTGAAAAGTTTTCTGTGTCAAAATCAGATTGTAAAAGCTTTAAAGTAAAAAGAATTCTATTAATTTATTAAGTTATTATTTGTCCAAATGAGTGCTTCGTTTATCTGCCGACAGTATGCCGCCATTGCAATATTCTCATCACAAAATGTATTGTGGATTTAAAGTATTTTTGAAGTGTTAAGTTAATTATTAGTGCGCTTGCCAGTTTACTGTGATAGCGTATCGTGTTTCTCATCTCAATTTTAACGCGCCCTCATAAAATTATGAATTAGAGGAATAAAAGGATAACATTTGAAAATGAAAATAACCTAAAATAGTTTTAAACGTCATTTTCAAGTGTTGCTCGGTTTTATTAGTGATTATATACATAAAACTAAGTAAAATAATTAGAAAAATGTAAATATATCGTTATTAGAAAGTGATTTTGTACCAATAAATTTTTAGGTTATGTTTACAGAAAGTAATCAAAATGGCGATTTATTCTTAAAGTTACAGTCTTCCCTTAAATCAATTATGACACTTGATGAACTACAACGCCGGTGGTAAAGAGTATTATACGGTCTTGGGTTGATATAAGAGAGGAATTATACACTTATCGAAGACATTTACCTGCTGTGGAGACTAAAATACTGATTTTAGCTTTATTTATACATGTTTGGATTAGGGTTCCTTACAAAGTAATGAAACCCCTAATCTTCAAGTCACCCCAGGCGCAGGTTTCATTTTAAAGAAAATGCACAGCTTACAGTTCATACATTCACAAACACAAAAGATACACAAAAATATTGTCACGAGCTCAGTTCGATAAATGTTTTCAGAATTTGAGGTTAGGTTATGCATAAACTCTTTAAGCGTTCGAAACATTTAATGGTGTTTTTACAGAGTTACAAGTAATTCATCTTACACCAAAACCTTTCATATAAGGATCGTACAAAACCACTGTAACTATTTAACCTATGATTGCCTTTAGTATAACAGGCGTAAACTGTATATAAGGGTTATACAACGTATGTAGAGTTTGGTGTTACTACACTCTTAATTAACTCCCTTGCAGAACCGCTAACGTTACTGAAGTTGAAATAAAGTCTTATGATCTAAAAGCAACTCCGTTATAGCAGATTTGTAGCAATAAGAGTTAAAGAGAGTTAATGAAGATCTTTCAACAGGTTTTAACGTTGTAAGCAGAAACAAGCTTTAACGTCTTAAGTATATACGCAGCCACTGATACTACACTAACTACTAAGGAAATTGTGATTCGTTATTTACAGTTGTAATGCAACTTGAAGAGCTGAACTTATTTAATAAGTGTACTGAACCACCTTTAGTGGTAACTGAATCCATTATAAATCAATAGTAGTACCTTAAACATTAAAATAGCCTGCAACCAACGCATAATTGTTTGTTGGGATAAGTATCTATCTCTCTTGCAAGCGTCCTGCGTCATATGTTTGTATATTATAGTTTCTATTTGAAAAGAATGTGTTCGACGCATTGTTCGACGTTATTTATTTTGAAACAATGTATATTACGATTTACTTTTCACATTTGTCTTGTAAATTAAAATATTACCTAAGTATGTAAAACTTATCGTTCATCGTTAGTTAAACTCGATAAAGTATTTTTTTGAAGTGTTGAATAAAACTATTGTTTTATTTTTATTGTCGCGAACTGCGGCTTATTTACATAAAAACTTAAATCTTTTCTAAAAGTACTAACATCAAGCTTTAAATTAACATCAAGCTTTAAATCATCTTGACACAATAAGTTTGATTGCGATACCAAGTTCCATAGTCACTTGGGCAATCTCCTTTCAATTAAGTTAGATGTAAAGTTATCCACTGGTGGGTCTACAGGTACCATATATATTTCCCCATGTATCTACTAGTCCGGGATACATCGCCCATTTTTGCAAGTGATTACTATCAAGCTAATTTTTCGTGAGTAGCTTTATTTTGATGAGATGCCCAATAATTTCATGTACAAAACTCTCGATTGTGGTAGCTACCAGAAGAAACAAGGATAAAATATTTTGATTTGATGGTTCTCAAATATTAATTAAGTACTAACTGAATGTTTTTTTTTTTGTTCAATCTCAAGATAATTATCTAAATTATTCGAAAAAATATTTGTCCTACAAAATCTATGGTTTGATCAAAGAGTCCCCCTTTCCAATGTGTATGGATAACGAAGTCATCATAAATGATTAATAACCAGCTGATTTTTTTATTTTCACTTATTTATAATACTTATATAATTCAACAGACACATTGTCCTACGTAATAAATATTTGAGAACCGTCAAATCAAAAATTTTTATCCTTGTTACCTCTGTAAGCTACCACAATCGAGAGTTTTGTACATGAAATTATTGGGCATCTCATCAAAATAAAGCTACTCACGAAAAATTAGCTTGATAGTAATCACTTGCAAAAATGGGCGATGTATCCCGGACTATACTGGCTGCTTTTGATTTAGAATGGTAGGTAGTGAGTCTACGGGTAATTGAAATTAAAATTCATTTAACATGTAGTCCACCGTTCTCGTGCTTTTGACGTACCTACATAGTTTAATTTGGCGACAGTCGGACCGCTAATTCACAACTTCAGTCTTAGTAATAGTTGTATACGTAGTATATTATTATTAGTCTGTGGTAATAGGGTCCCGTTTTTCAATTTGTGTACGGAACCTTTAAAAGGGCGTACCTAGTAAAATTAATAATATGTACTTAAGTAATAGGTTTTTAATTTTTATCCTAAGATTCTTATTCCTTCAGCAATTTCATCTCGCTTTATCGATATGCAGATTGAGCTATTTATCAAAAATAAAATATAAATTATTATTATCAATTAATACTACGTTCAATTATTATATCATGTCACACTTCTATACTACCAAACAAGGTGAAATGAAAGTGACAGTATGTATACCTAATCAATGACACGATTTGAAATGACAAACTTGCATTAATTAGAGATACGACATTTTTAATAATTGATTAAGGGTTGTCACACTGAAGAATTTTTCTTTTTTTTTTCAGATTTTTCAAAAAGAAGACGATAACGTTGTAAATTGTAATGTAAAGCTAAGTATTTTTTTATATCTTTATAAAAAAAATGTATAAAAATGGATGGTGACAAGTCGACATGACAAAGTCGAATATGGTGTTTATATGTATAGTAGACTAGCGGTCCGCCCCGGCTTCGCCCGAGGTACATATTTATTTTTTTTTCGTAAAAAAACATAAATATGTACTTACCTCGTAAAAAACATAAATATATATACAAACATTTAAAAAAAAAGAATTATCGAAATCGGTTCAGCCGTTCACACGTGATGCCGTGACAACGCGAAACGGGTTTCATTTTGATGTATGCTAGTATGTATATATACATACTAGCGGCCTGCCCCGGCTTCGCCCGTGGTACATATGAAAAATAGATGTTGGCCGATTCTCAGACTTACCCGATATGCACAGAAAATTTCATGAGAATCGGTCCACCCGTTTCGGAGGAGTATGCAGACTAACATTGTGACACGAGAATTTTATATATAAGAGATATACTAGTTTTCCGCCCGCAGCTTCGCCCGCTTTGTCTAAAACCTAATAAATTATATACTAAACCTTCCTCTTGAATCACTCTATCTATTACAAAAAACCGCATTAAAATCCGTTGCGGAGTTTTAAAGATTTAAGCATACATAGGGACATAGGGACGGTGACAGAAAAAGCGACTTTGTTTTATACTTTAAAGTGATATAAGATAAGATAGATAATAACTAACAAGTTAAAGCAATATCTACCTACCATACTAATTAACATAATTAAAAACATTATTAACTCTTATCACCTAGGCCCTAAGTCTTAGGGAAATAAAAAATATTTTACCTGCTAGATTCGGACAGAAAAAAAACTGGCTAAATTGCTCCGAGTTTTGAATTTATAAGTTTGAGAATTGAGATGATACTACAGAGGAATTTAATAAATGTGAGATTTTATAATTTAAAAACTATAAATAATAATTTTTCCTAACCCTAAAGCGATTGGTAAGCACAGAACTTACAGTTCCTAATTAAGTTTTGTGGTATGATTCTGCACAGTGGTTATGTTCTCTATCATATAATGACAGATTGTATAATGATTAAGCAAAACCAGTATTATAAATAAAAAAAAAAACTTAGCATCGATGTGTCAAATATAGATCGATATGTGTTATCAGTAGAAAACTTGTAGAAAAAAATGGGTTCGAAAATCATCTGTTGATGGAGAGTATCTTATTTTAGTTAACTTTTATTTCATAATTAATTCGATTCGATATAAATTAATCAAGAAGTGGTGACTCGAGACTAAACGAGCGTGCAAATATTAAATCAAAAATTATAAATTATCTAAGTACATGTCTTCTACACCAGTTGTGATGTATGCCAAATCGGTGAAGAGAAAATATATCTGTAGAGAAAATATCCCAAGCCCGAGAAAATCGGCGACATATCGTTATCTAAATAAGATGAGCTGATTTTTATATCACTATGTACTTAAGTAACTATCTATATTTCTGTTATAATATTTTCAACTGTGTGAAATAAAGCATGCGTATTCTATTCGATACCTACTGTGAAAAATATTTTCCAAATAATTTCATAAATTAACATATACTTACATTAAGTAGATATGTGAGTAATGACTATGTAGTCATTACTCACATATCTACTTAATTGAGCTTTTAAGAAAAAAAAAATACTTTAAAAAACATTATTAATTTTCGGCTGACGACTGTTACAAATATTCGCAGGTTATATTTTTTTATAATTGGAGATATCAATACAATTTGTCGTAAACGCTCATAGCGTTATGTTAGCTTATGGGAAAGCTTAAGCTAAAAACTCATATTATTTACGTTTAAGTACTCATTACGCCCTTGTGGTAATCACGAAACTTTATTCAATCTTAGATAATTTAAATATATGAACCGAGAAAAAAAATAGAGTGGTAAAATATTCCTCCCGTAAGCTCATAAGCTGCGCCCCAGTTCCAA
>CAJQZN010017701.1:0-22826 GCA_907164685.1 Colias eurytheme | reverse complement strand
GGTAATTAATATAATGAAGCGTCAAGATGCACGCGAACTTTTGTTGTTGCGTTGAGTTCAGGAAAAATAGTTTTGATGCTGTAATACATTATACAGTAGTCTCCGTAGATACTGCTTTCCGAATCGGTGGTAAATTTTAAAATATGTAATGACGTTTCAAAAGTGCTTCTATATGAAGTCTAATTGAATAAATAAATGTTTGAGTTTGAGTTTACAAGGTATAAAAAAGTTTGCGTCTCCTTCTTTCTTATCGCCATATATTTATATACCATACATAGGCTTTTCTATATTTGAATTAACTTGTAAATTATTAAATTTACATATAATTTGAATGACCTTTGCATCGATAGAGTTGCAATGTTTTTATTTACCTCTTAATGTTACCCGATACTTTAACAATTGTCCAATAAAAATTTATCACAAAGTCGAAGAAGTTGTTATGTTTCAAGAATGTCAGTCAGGTTGTTAAATAGGAGAAAACATCCCACTTTAAAGTTTATAAGAACAAATCTCAAATACGGTCCAATAAGAATACAACGAATTAAGTGTCACCTTTTTTTAAAAACGAAAATACTTATCATTGTGAAGTTTTATTTAAAAAAAATTATCGGGTCGCGCTGATAATCATTTATCTCTGGACATAACGTAGGAGAAACATTATAAAACTGGTGCAATCTTTACGAAGCTTACGCTTAATCAATTTAGTACTAATGAGGGCAATATGAATCGCGCCTCTTAATCCCTTACTCGAAGGCTGGGCGCAATAAATAAAGGCATAAGAGCACCAGCCATATTTCTCGATTAAGTGCGAAAGTGCACATTCGATTGTGGAAGAACGGAACGCGAAACAAATTATAAGTTTGCATTACATCGAAGGCCTTTATTGTAACGTATGTGTGGCATTCTTTACACATTTCCGATGGACGTTGCACTTGAAATATGTTCGTGTTTATTTAATATTGTCGCATGGGAGTACACAGTGGTAGGCACGTCATTACAGCTCGGATTGGTCACGCAAATCAGATCTCCCTGTCCTCGCAATTATAATCAAGTGCAGAACCGTCGTAATTCTAAAGTAATCAAAGGTTCAGTGTTTGCACGTCTGTAAATATGCGTAGTGAAATGGCTGTCTTTGGATCATTTGTTTTGAGACGAGAAAATAATGAAGTCTTCGACTATAAGTTAGGGAAATAACGTTTGCGTTCCGAATAAAAATGTACGGGAATTGGGAATTTTAGTCTCTTGGTGTTGTTATTTCATTTTTAGATAATTGAAGAAATTTTTTGTTGTCTACGAGAAAATGGTACCAAATTAAAGTGATCGTTTTGGTTATTACGAGAGGTCATACCTACATCAAACCAAAATAAACAACCCTGGTGTTAAAAAATGACCTTATTAAATCGTTTTCATAATCGAAAAATACAGAAAAAAATCGTCAGCAACATAGCCCTAATACCTATTCAGTTAACAAACCAGTTAAACCCCAGTTAATAACAATAATACTAAGTTGATTAAAAATAGATAAAGTATGAAAAATATTAGTATTGTTGACACTCAATCTCCATAATCCATAGGAAAGCTTCTTATAATAAATAATACGTGTACTCGTTAACAATAACTCGCTGCGTAGGCGCTGCGGATCGACAGCGCTGCACTGATTTTAAATAAGCTTTCTCTTAAGCATCGCTTTAAGCGCTTTATTACTAAGCGCTGATGAGATGGAATTCAAATTATGAATTACTCAGGCCGTGTCGCATATTTGAAATCGACGTTTTTGAAATTGTTTTGGAATAAGGTTAATATCAAGACAGTTCATCATTATAAAAGAATGATTAAAACTGATTGAAAAACCTGTCTAACATTTTTTTTCAATCAATAGAAGCCCAGTGCCAAACAAATAATTATTACAAACAATATTCCAAAATTTTTGAAAAAAAAAGTGTTAAAACTGCTCAAAAACTGGAATATTCCAAAACTCGAATAACTTTCACGGAACAATACAAAAGCTTTCATATAAAGAAACGCAAATGATCTCATCTTAAACGTGAATTTCCATTAAAACGAGATATTTGAAACACAATATATTAAAAGGGCATTGACCTCACCTACACGTGAACTAAAAAGATAAGGGAAAAATTATTATATTACTTTATATGAAAACTAACATTCTTAGGACAATGTCACCTTGGAAAATTATAACGTTTTAGAATGCACTTTAGGTATACATTAATAAGGAAGTTGAATTATTTCAACTGATTTATGTAACTTTTGCTTTGCGATAAAGCGTTGACTTATATTTCATTTAATTATAAAATAATATTATGATATCTTTAAGCAGAAAGCTGTCGTGCAAAAAGGTTCTAAGTCCATGATGGATGGATAACTTTATAGTTGATTTTTAATTTAACTTTTATAAAATAAATAAAATTAAGCCATTATTAAGACATTGAACATTTAATTTCATTTACAACCCATGCATTGTCAAACCTACAGAAACTACAACCAAAAAACCCTTTGAAAAGTGACCAACGCCAGAGCTGCCAAAAACAACTCGTACCTACAAAAATAGGCTCTCAAGTCTCACCCCTCAAGATTTTCAACACTTGATGATGTAGTAGGTACGTCGGTAAACACTATTACGTTTTTATTTTATCCATACATTCGAATGCAGCAAACGCGATCTCGAAGCCTATCTCTATAAACACGAGAGCGAGTGGGCGTGTTAATAGAGAAATTACTCGAATATAAAATAAACATAAAGGTGTCTGTAAATTGATAGTGCTTGCGCGAGTCGTGCCATGTTGATTGTAATTTGTAGCTCGCCTGTCTGATCTGTATATCCTATTATACGATTGTTATTAAGGAAGGATGGACTGGTTTTGATGATTTTGCGAATGATGAGCGGCAGTGTAGAATAGAATTGTGGTAGGTTCTACGCCTTCATAGGGCTCCTAGCCTGCTAGAAGGAAAAAACTAAAGTATTTCCGAAAGATATGAATGACTGCTATGAATTTCCTTCCTTATAACTTGAAGAATAGAAGAATATCAACAAACAAGCATTTTTATCTAGAAAGAAAGACAAAGACCTCTCTTCTATGTGCGGGTATGAAAAGTTAAAATATGTATTTATAGCATACATTGAATGAATAAAGACGTTTCTTTAATTTAGTTTAGCTTAAAAATGTCGTAGACCATACCATTTACATTTGATACACACTTCCATGATTACGTAATGTAGAATGTTGAGACAAGATGACGCCATAAGGCGATATGATGATATTTATATGCGTTTTCAATATAATTTAAAAAAAACATCATAAATTACATTTATAGACTTCTTAATCTAAAATTAACAGGATTATATACATATATAACAAATATGTATAATTTTGGTGTGACTTAAAATAGTATATCCAACACAAGAAAATATCAAATATATGGTACCTACATGTTTTGTAATGTTTTACTATCATTGAGTGATTTACTTACTTAGTCCGGTTTCCCGAAGAAAGGGCCAAAAATCATATCTGTTTCAACCACAATAGTCAATCACTAATGAAAATCCGTAATAAAGCAACAAATCAACAAAGTAAAGTAAAACAAATCGTGCTCATACATCACTTCGCCTTCTCCTTTTATGACGCCAGTTCGCAATGTCCGCTAAAAGCTATTCACTGGCTCGTTTTAAAGTTAACTGCGTGAAAATAAAAGCAACGGCTCAATCCTGACTATTTATTTACTTACAAACAAGGTGCAAGACCAGCTTCGTGGTGTGGTTTGTCTAATAGAGTAACACGATTTCGCGTTGAGACGAGGTTTTTGGTTTTTTAATTTGCTTTGCGGTTATTTATGTTGATATCTCTCTCGAGTTCATGTTTTAAAATGGTTGAAGTATTGTCGTTAGATGAGTAGTCTAGCTAGGCTAAAATATTATAATAGATATTATGATTGACATCTTTTTCATTATAATGGGTCGACGTATCCTAAATTTTCCTCCATTACTTATTTAATACTAGCGGTCCGCCCCGGCTTCGCCCGTGGTACATATTTCGCAATAAAAGGTAGCTTATGTTCTTTCTCAGGGTCTAAAGATTGTCTGTGCCAAATTTCATCAAAATCGATCCAGTAGTTTATGCGTGAAAACCAGACATACATAATTACAAACCTTTCCTCTTTATAATATGAGTATAGACAAGTATCAAACTACAGTTAAGATATTATTATGACAGATTTAGAAGAGAATTCAGTCTACAGAGATTCTTATAATCATACCGTTAAACTAATTTCATAAAAAAGAGTAGTGATCTCAGCACAAGCAAGATCACTCCTACCCAAAAATCCTCAACATCAATTAACTCCCATTAAAACTTGATGAAATAAGGACAGGAAGCGCACGGAATGTTATTGTCCAGTTATCAAAGGCACGTTAAACCATCAAGGCGCGGGCAATAAAGCTAGGCTACCATATCATCCTATCGATAATGATGGAATGACGCCTACGTACGAATTAATTAACACATGCGTGATATTCGGAACAAGTTCGGTATCGATGTCAACGATCCAGCCAAATGGAACGGAACTATAAACAACAGCGACATTTTTATGATGTCGGGTTAATCTTCAATGAGTCATCTCAACATAATGGCGATTGGGCGCGACAAGTGCTATTTTTTGGAGCCTACAGGTTATTAGATGAAAATGAAAGGTTATGTCATGTAAATGCCATAAATGTATGCTAGTTATTCCTTATAGATTTGAAAACTTATATCAAAAAATATGGTGGAAGTCGCAATTGTTTTATTGTCACCAAATAGAATAGGCATCATTATCTTTGTTTATAACTTCGGATTCTCAAATAATACAGACAAGATGGACTGATGTGAATATTATGCTCATATTTTCAAAAACAAACTTCACTTAGGTTTTAAATTTAAAATTTATGACCAACTTTCAAAATTACCGTCTCACTATATTCAATTTCAAAATTCTGTTTTTTAATTATTTTTATGTCATTTCCACTTTAAAAAACAATCAGAACATTATCATTTTGAGTGTTAAATTATGTACATCTTGGACACGACTAATGACCCACATGTCATGATTATAAATCTAGAGAAGATACAACGGGTTTATTCCTAAAACGAGTAACATTTATCGGACACAGGGTCTGATATCACGAGCACGCGCGAAAGTCGAACGCATATTTTAGTCTAAATGAGAAGATGAATGAAACGAGTTTACAGTTACAACGATACGTGTAAAATAAAACGATGAACATAACGTTTTTACTGCGAATTTTTACGATCGCCTTAAAATGACATCATTTTGACAACAAATAATTTTGTGCATGTACAAACATTTATTTTTGCATGAACTTAGGTTATGTTTACGGGACTCTCGCCTTTGCAAGCACGCTGGGGGATTGAAATTTGGCGAAATTACCGTATCTCAGGTGTAAGTGGTTTGGTGTGAATACGGCTATAAACCGATATCGAGATTGCATTGAATAAAATCGGACCTGATCATTTTACAGGTAATTGTGCCAGGTGCATTAGTAATCTAAGGTGACCAAAATTAAAAATTTAATGCGGTTTTTTGTTTCGATTTTTTTCCAATTCGACATTGATGAAAGTTTGCTTTTTATTACTTGACGTGATCTATTATTATTTGTGTCAGCTCTACTGTTTTAAATATTCATCACGGTGATGATAATCTAAGTTTAAAATATTTAATAATTATAAATAGGAGTGGTCAAAATTTACATATAACATTGCATAACACAGCCTAATAACACCATTTCGTGTTATACCGAAATATCTATCATTTCTTAGTGTTGTAAAAGCGGTTTATGAATGAAATGACCGGCGCACACACGCATAGCGCCGTGTATGTGTGCGTCGGTTTTTTGTGAATGGCCAGTGACATCCGGTCCTATACAGTATACAGTATCAAAGACAGGTTTCCTTATCACCTCTCGGGCACTGTCTAAACACGAGATATAAAAATGGTGTTTTATTGCGTTTTACAACTCTCGAATTCTCGATCCATGAATATCGATGAAGCGTACCCGAATAATAGGGTTTGAAGTAGGCGTAGGTGTCAATGTGATATAACCAGAAAGGATTTTGGAACTGGAAATAATAATAGCGCTGGTTTTTTTAAGTTAATACTCGACTGTTATGATATTGTTATAAATCACGCGATCGAATGATTCATCTGGATTTTTTTATCGGATGATTTGGTTTTTATCAGTGCTTGTCAAATTAAATACAGTGTTTCAGTTAAATCAAGCCCCAATACTGAGACGATTGTAATCGTTGGCTGCTTCTTTTTTTTTCAATTTTTTTGAGATTTTCTATTAAATATTCCTTACGTCACATAGTTCAAACTCGATATCGACAACAACCTCAAATCCAGGTAAAAATAACAGGCAATTCTATCTCGTTAAAATACAACATAATATGAATAGTGGTATAAACGTAGCAATAATTTCTATTTTATGCGTTTGCCTAAAAATAATAGCAAATCGAAACACCGCTTGTCTTGTTCGAGAAACAAGAACGCTAACAGCTATTGAAATTTTCACAGACACAACACAAAGCGACATTCAATACCGACGCAATAAAAAGCGAGTATAAAGTAAATCAGAATGCCCTTAGTAAAATAAATTTAACGTTAGCACCAAGAACAGACAGCAAACCGAAACAAAAAGTACGCACCCTTCCCAAACCGAGTCAGAGTTAGAGCAAAACAGGGACTCGCCTTATCAAAATTTAAATTTGGTAAAAAGCGGGGGCCGTCTCATTTCAATAACCGTTATATATCCCGTCGCCCGGCGTCCCGCTCCGCGTCCCGCGTCGCCGCACAACTATACGTGATTGATGGCAGACCAAAAACAATGGCCAATTCCCGCAACCCGGCCAAAACGCGAATCCTAATAAACGCTTTATTTTATTTGGACTCGAATAACGAGACTCGATAATAAATATCGCAATCGCCTTAGAATCGAGATTATCGGCTTCGCAGCTGCTGAATCTCGAATAAGCTGTGTGCACGCTTTTTGCCCTGCACCCATTATCGAGGAATAGGAAGAAGTGTTTTGTATAAGTGATTGATTAAATTACAGATTTGCTTTATTCAACGATTAAAATATAATTATGGGATTCCTAATGGATATTCCCGCTGAGCATACTCTTCGAGAGGCCGGCGTATTTTTTTGCTTAATTTATGCATCTTTTATCGGTCTCAATCTATGCAAAAATCTGCAGTTCTTCTTACAACGTCAATAAACAATGAGGAATGAAGATCTCCAAATAAATAACCTGCAAAATTTACCTGTTATCATATCAACTACAAGACTAGCTTTTTACGTAACATGGAACTGTTTTAATCGAGATATCAAATGAAGAAAAAGCATAAGAATCAAAGAACTCAACATGCTACTTGACGACGAACAAAAATTTCACATAACACTAACTAGCCCCACATACGACCAGCCCATACAATTAGACGTTTACAAGTCTTGCAGCACTAAAGCTGTGTTTTATTAACAAACCAATGTCATTAAACAATTCAACCATGTATCTCAAATGTGTCATCAGCTTTCGTAGTTCTAAGGTAACAATTACAGCTATTTTCCTGTTCAACTGCTTGCAATGTGTAAAAAATGTGGGATATTTGATGCGTGTAATTCCGCTCGGTAAGGCCGTTGATGCGTGGCATTATGTGACTTGCTCATCATGCGTTGCCACCTCACATCAGAATTTCATTAAGAGGGTACATTTGGAGACTGCTACGTGTTTCTCTGAATTGACTAAATCGGCGACTAAATGATTCTCTTTTGATCGTACCTACTGCAGTAACTGTTTTGATCATGAAGAATCAGAAACATCATCTCTGCATAAAGTTTTTGCATGTTTTTCTATGATAGAAAATTGCAAATCTATGTCAAAAACGTGTCAAGTAATTAGTAATAGTTGGTATCTAAACACGATACAAGATATCTGATCATCATAAGCTCGGTAAATTTTATAGTCAATGTAAAATCTCAGAACTCAAGTGTTTACCTTACGACTTACCATTTGTATTTACACTCACCGGCACGGAATCTTGGCCACTTACAAATTTGCCGATAAAAAAAGTTTGAAGTGTTTTTCACGATTTTTTTGTATGCAGATATTTTAACATATTATTTGTTTAATTTTATGGTAAGAAATCATTAAGTTTGAGAATAATCTTTTACCACTTTTTAAGAGTTACTCGAAATTTGTGATTTGTGCGGTTAAGCCGAAGTTACGAATTGTTCGTTTTAAACTTTTTTCGATATCGTTTATGCCGTTTTAAGATATTGTTATTGTTGTACTGTAGTCAATGATCATAACAAACAATAAAAAATGCCGTTCACATCTGAACAACCTGCTCAGGCCATCACAATGTTAGACCAATGACTGCCGCAACATAAAGTACCTAATGTACAGTACGTACCACGTTCAGCGATGCACTATGCATAGAGAAGATACCAGGAGACTGGCAGCTACACGTGCAGACCAGGAAATGAAGGCGTGAGGTGCTCATCAGCCCGATAAGACCCGTTTATTGTTCAACAGATATTCAGAAATGGCTTTCTGACAGTTTTTGAGATACGCCACCGGCTCTAAAACATCAGGATAATAAATGTGAGTGAGCAATCGGTGAGAAGACTAATGAAGGAAGTTAATTTGAAGGTTTGTAGACCAGCACGCCGTCCAGAAATCCTCAGACATCACAGAGAAGCACGTCTTCGTTTTGCACGAGAACATGAAAACTGGACCCACAGCCAGTGCGCTCGTGAGGTGTTCACAGATGACTGCTAAGGCACTTTACGAACTTCTGATAGCCAAGAGTCAGTATAAAGGAGACGAGAAGAGAGGTTTTCACCCATCAACACGCTCAAACTGCGATTTTTCATGGAGGGTAAACAATGGTATGGGGAGGTATAAGTTCCGATGCTCGCACGGAGTTAGTTATTGTAGATAATGGCTTAAATTTGATCAGGTACACCGAGGAAATTCTCCAGGAACATGTTCAGCCCTATTACACGTTTATAAGTGAAGAAAATTTGCTACAAATACACTATAACGCATGTCCGCGTGTCGTACGATGCGTATAAGAGTACCTTCAAGAGGTTATTATTGAAGAATTGGAGTGGCCAGCTCGTAGCCCGGATCTTAATCCAATAGAACACATCTGGGACATGCTTAAAATAAACATAAAGTTCGATTCCAACCCAGCACCAATGTTAGATGAGCTTAGAAATACAGCTGGGGCCGTTTGGTACACTATAGCTCAAGTGGACATCAAAAATGTCTTCTAGAGTATGCCAGACTGGATGCAAACAGTGTTTAAGGCAAGAGAAGGAAACACCCTATATTAAAAAGTTGAACTTTTTTTTATGGAAACGGTCTTTCTAATTTTTGTGCATTTTTTAAGAAATCATTTAAATTTCACAGGAAAAGCGTAAATTCTTGTTTAATTCATATCTACGCGGTAGTACTTCTTATAAACTTCCAATTATTACTAAAAGTTAGTAAAAACATTAAAGTAACTAGTTTTGGTTAAATTTTAATTGAATTTTGTAGTAGAAAAGAAATAGTGTTATTTTACGCAAAAAATTGCAGTGGCCAAGATTCCGTGCCGGTGAGTGTATTACAGAACAAACTCCGTAATGACATAGATGGCTAATAAGTAACAGGACGACAAAATGATAGTCGCCTTCGATTTTTAATGTACTACATAATTCTTTTACCTCGTCATGGTTATTACCTACTTTAATGCTGTGTTTCGCAACATAGTTGTTACCACGGTATCATCATTTAAGACAATAAAGTGCAAGCAATTTCCTCCTTTATGTCGTTAAAATAGTGGTCAATGGTCTATAGTTATAGTCGTTACGATAATCATGATATTTGAACTACTAGATTTGTTTTGATGATCAATCAAAGTCGAAAAGATGGTCATCTATTTGCATATTAGGAGATTTTCAATGTAATGAGAAACATTTAGACCTTCAATCATCCAATCTTTATAGGCATTCGTGAATTGACATGAATGGTATGAGCCTTGCAATAGTCACTGGGCCTGGTTGAGAAAAATGAACCATAAGAAGAATATTTTTGAGATTATCTAAATCGCCTTAGATCTTAACTAGATCCAGAGTGAATATTATGAAACAAAATACATAAAACATTTACATAACCGCATAAAAATTTAGTCAAATCTACTCACGAAAATGGTAATACAGTCCCACTTTTCGCATGAGCAAAGTATTCCCCTCATATCCCTACAAAAGCTAACAAAACATGAAGATTGTCACTCGATCCACCGATAGCCCAATACAGTAAGGAATCAATCCTGCCTCGCAGACACTGGTGCAATTAACAGCCAAAAACAAATAAGTGAAGAACATTTTATTACAAGCTGTTTTGAGTATGGAATATTAATTTCCGTATTACGATCGAAACACAATTATCATAATAATGCTTTGTATTAATGAAGGCTTGGAGGCAATTAAAATTTTTATGTTAATAAATGACGATTTGTCGAACCCAGTGTGAGACCGGTCGAACACGGTTTTAGTGTCCTATTCATTATTAATTAATCAAAAATTGTATCCACTTGATGAGTTTTGTCTCTTAACGATTGTGTTTTTAATGAGGAATATTGGATCGTAAATTTTGTGGCGATGTGTGATTTTTATTAGTTGCTATCTACAGTTTAATTATAGATTCATAATTTGATCTATAAATTTTGGAATGTGAGGTTAATTAACCTGTGACAGCTATTATATTATAAAAAAAAATATTGGTCGTTATATAGGTACTTTGAATTTTGCGTGATGAGGACAAAATATTATGCCACACCTAGGAAAAAGAAAAATAACAAAATTTTATTTAAATAACAGTTTGTTAAGTTGCTTTTGTTGTTCACAATGTCTATTTTTAATTAATTAATGTCATTTAATCAAAATTTCTATCATTAGAAATGTTTTCCGTCATTATGATAATCGCAGTCTAACTCTCTAATTTGCAAATTTATTTTCACGTATTATTTCTGCACGTAAAAAGTTGATTTTTACATTCACTCCGATGTTATAAGTACGCTAATATAAGCCAATACAGATGAGGTTGAAATTGCTGTATTTACCTTCAATTACTCCTTACTCCGTTATTATCAGTAAATAAGCTGTGAAACAATAAAACAAGAAAGTCTAATAAGCGCGTTATGGAACAAAATAGTTGATGATTAACTTTAATCATACATATGGGTTATTACGGTATATACCTACGAACAAACAAACAAAAATTACAACCAGGTAATTAAAGAAAGGGTTCCGTTTTATAATGGCCTGATAATTTGGTTTAGAGCAATTTTATAGTTATTTTCGTAAGTGGCGAGCGATTATGCTTAGATGCTTCAAGGAACGTGATAGATTGCCACAATTTTAATATAATTACGTCGGTTATTAACTTCGAACGGTTTATAATTTGTATTGAATTCAGCTGTTGTTCTCACTGATTTTATTGTGTACTGTTTTATTGTTGTCTTTTAGCTATGTGTTATGTTTTACTCTATGACTTACTAGTTCAAAGAGACGTAGTAGAAACAGTACCAGTTTTTTTCTGTTAATAAAATTATACTTTTTCACACTTTTCGTACTTAGAGAAAATTTAACTGAACTTTCTTCGAAAATTGCTTTTCCTTAACGCAACGCATAGGTATGTTAAAAATAACAAACTAAGCCATAGCACATAATAATATCAACATTTATTTTTGCTTCATTCAAATTTTTATGATTTTTCTTTTCATTTCGCTAATGAACAGCTAATTCAGAATTGTTATTCATCCAATAGATATGGGCTATGGCAACGTCACGTCCTCAGTTCATTGCCAGAATAAAAAAGTAAATAAAATTAATTCATTATTTCATCAGGCAATTACGGCACGGACGGAGGCGTTCGAACAAAGGGGATCGGGGCTTGCCTGAAAATTTCATTTGGCTCCAATTATGTTGTTCAATATTGAATTTTCTGACAATAAAGCCTGTAGCTAACTTGGCGCGAATCTGAAACTAGTATCGATTGTCTGTTGAGATTTTATTTCTATGAATATTGAATAGCAATATATTATGTTTATAAGATTTTATAGATTAATTTTAAGATAAAGTTGTAAATTTGTCTAGATTTGAGACTGTTTAATAAAATGTCAATGAACAATGTGATGGGGAATGATGTATAACAATAACAACAACATATGATAATCAACTACATACACATGTGAATGTATATCATCCACTAGGCACACTGATAAAATATCGAAGTTATAATTCATTAACTAACAATTATAAATTTTAATCATAATCTAAAGCGCACTTCTACCAAGAAATATCAATAGAAACAACATACACATCAACTTTAGCCTACTACAGTCTACAATAATGAGTACTATGCCGATAGACTATAGTATACTATGTGACAAAGGTTTAGCCTTATCCAGATACGGGACAGCCTCCGTGCGACAGAGATAGCAGCACGCAACAGGTGGTCGTTGGGAGCAATTAAAAGCTCTAATTAGTAGGGGCTTAGCTTTAAAGCTTTTCAGATATAACCACTAGAGTTAGGGGAACGATTTCCTCTTGTTTACGGTTTAAGCGGTTTCCTTTGTCGGTTCGAGTTGATTTAAGTTTTAATTTGCAAATTAAAACGTGGTAATTGGCGGTGTGAAATGGCAAGAATTAAAAATTTGCAAATAATTTTTGTGTGGTTGATTTAAGTTTAGACTTAAATCTATCATATAGTTACGTAGGTAGGTACATACATACGGAATGAATCTATGAAAAGTTTTTAATAAAACATATATAAAGTATTTCACTACATCTAAATTTTATATCCACTTTAGCTTTCCTTGGAATATCTGCATTTCCTTATCAAAGGCCCCAACGATTTTTAAAGAAGGGTGAGGCGGGTGGCGTGCGCGTGTGTGCGTCTCGTGTGTGACGATTCATCTATATGTGTTAATGCGTTTTCTTTTTACCAATTTTTGGGGTGACCGTGTTTTTGGAAAAAGTTGGATATTTGCACTCTTTATAACGGTAGTGTGGAATAGTGTAGTAGTCACAGTATTTAATGATGAATACATTTATATTGGTTCTTTTTAATTTAATATTGCTAAAAATAAGATAGTTATAAATAATTATATGATTAGTATTTCATTTAAATTTTGAAATGTTGATTGTAATTTGTAAACATAAATTGATGAGTAGGTAATAAAATATAATAATTAGACTTCTACTGTAAATAAAATATTTTCATCCTTGAGTAATAATCACTATAAATATCACACATAATTTTACAATAAGATTTAAAACTGAAATCGAAAATTTATTTCAAAACTACGTGCTCCCATCATAAACAGCACATACAGTTTTTTTTTTCATTTTTATTCATGGTCTAGCTTAAACAATGATTTCCAATTTCCATAATAAAATTCAAATGACTCTATCCGCCCAAAAGCATATGCACCCACATCTTGGCTTCACACGATCGAAGCGTGCATATTATTTGCGCACACACACACACACATGCACGTGCGTGCATGCGTGTGTGCGTGATATTCACGATTTTCGCATCGATGGTGTTGGTATTGATTCTGTATTGTCGTTAGCTCGCGACATGTAAAAGAAAGGGTGTAAGGTTGGTTGTACACTATTTTAATAAAGATTGTGTGGATTTTATTTATATAGGTATATTAAATTAAAATGAAATAATTAAATGCAATGTTATAAAGTTTGAAAAGAATAATGTTATATTTGTCGTTATAAAAAAGCCTTGAATTCCAACTGCATTTGCATTTGGAATTGTAATTTAAAATGTATTAAGTATGTTATGTTGGTTTATATTAGAACTTTGTAAGGACAATCAAACTTATAAAATAAGTGTATGAAAGTTTGTTTATCGTATGATTTAATTTATTGATATTGTATGTGATCACTGGAAAATTTTGAAACTAAACAATAATCTATAGGTATGTTCCATCGTAGAACATTCAAAGTAAAAGACGTAGCAATCCGAATTGTATTTACAACCTTTCATTTCGTTTAATAACTAGGTATTTACCTAACTAAATTTCTTCCTATATGGAACTATTAACTTTCAACTCCGAAAATACAAAAACCAAGTTCGTGCATAAACCGCCTTAACTAGTAAAAAGGGTCTAACACGAGCGCCATTAGAAAAATGTCGCGATAAGGATGTTCAATCATTTCGCTACCAATAAGGGGTGCTATCGATTTTGCGAATGTCACCCGAATATCCGATATCTACCCTTGAAGCACTACTTTAAATAATTTTTGTTTTTCTCGCGACGGCAATAGATTGGAGTGGTATCTTGGTACGGAGATCTTAATTTCTGTTCTTGTTTGTTTATTTCGCTGTTTGTTTTGTTTTAGGACGGTATGGAATATTTTTGCGAGATTTATTCATATTTTATTGAGCTACGATTCGATTTAGCCAGCGTCAACCTGAGACAGTTTAGATATAGGTAGGTATAAATCTCGTTAAAACACTTGTAACTTAATTAAATTTGGAATGTGTATTCTCTCATTATATTTTCATAAAATCAAGAAAGTTCTATTTTGCGTATTATTAACCAAAAATTGTTTTTTTTTTGTTTCAGGTAAACAAACAACAATTTCTAAGCTGCACAATGCACATGCCTACTTCTACTATCTACTTAAGAAATTAGTATCATAGGTAAGCCACAACTTGAAAGAAAAAAATCTTCATAAACACGTCACGATAGCAAACGTCAGTGCGGTTACACGTAATATAGGAAAAGATATAACCAGCGGCAGTAAAAACAAAACATAAAAAGTTTCCATCTACCCGCCAACAGATGGCGGCGCGAAGGTTCGTTAAGGGTAACACGCTCGCCCTCATATGTGGCCAAGGGAAGTTTTCTCAAGTACACTACAAAATGGTTCATTACTAGGAGCTTATTAGTTACGAAATTAACGAATAGGGGGCGGTAGAATGTCGTATACGAACTCACCTGAGGAAATATACGTGTTGAAAACTGATTGTTTTGATTGAGGAATGTTTTATTGAATACACAAAAAAATATAAATAGTTGTTTCATTGAAAGATCACTTAGAACCCTATTAATAGATAATAATTTATTCAATTATAAATAAACTTCTTTATATTTTAAAAAGTAATAAGAGGAAGGCTCTCGATAAAACAAATTATTTAATTATGTGTACTTGAGGTATGCAACTGCAATTTTCAATATTATTCACATAAATTTATTATCTTTATTGCTAAATGGGATAGGTATTGACATTTTACTCCTTTGTACATTTTATGATTCAAGTTAAACACTCTTTTATTTTTATTTTGCATTAACATTTAAACAACACAATAGTTGCAGTCATTCACCCTCACGTAAACAAATTGTAGTAAGATATTATATATGTATGTATGTATGTAATATAATATAATACTAGGTAAGTACTATTTAACACAGAATGAACTATCGTAATCGCTAGTAAGTCGCAAGGTATGAATGAACACGGCAACATACGTATTTCGTGTTTGAGCGAAAAGAGTCACGGTTACATCATTCGATACACTTTACGATACGAAGGTCAGGGGTTGGCCGCGAGGGTCAACGGCCGGCCGCTTTTGAATAGTCGAACCGGTTAGCGCGCGAAAATATTCTACACTTTTTTTTTCTTTTTTTTTTTCTTTTATATAGGTTGGTAGGTATACGAACTTTTTTCGGCTTCTGTGTTGCTACTCGATATGGTTGCTTATTAAATTAACTGCGCGTAATTATATGGTTTAGGATTTTATTAGATATGTAGATTGAGATTGAACGAAGATCTGATAAGCCATATTATTAACTTTATAAGTTGAATAAATATTAATTATAAGTTAAATCTGTAGAAAAATTACGCAGGCATAGCAATCAACCAAAATACTAAATAGCTTCTTTTTATTTGCTAAAATGGCATTTGATATCTTTATAAAAAAATAGTAATGAAGCATTTTTTATTTTATTTAAGAAAAATATGCAAATTTCAATGGAGAAAATGTACCCACTCACAAGCTTTAATTTTATAAAATATTGAACTTATCAAAATATTCACAACAGAAGAGAAAATAATTCTGGTTATGTATAGTTACCTACCTATCAATTGAAAAAGTACCTACCTGCCTAAGATATAGATTGAAACTCATTGTCAATTAAGAATACTCCGACTCAATTAAAAATCCAATAGAAAACGTTATAGGTATAAGGTATAATCAATATTATATGTAATCAAACAGCTTATTGCACATACTTTTCAATATCTAATTATTTATCACGGTATTTTATAAAATGAAATAAAAATTTAATTAGGTACCTACATTATCATTTATTTACATAAATATTCGTATTATAATTACAAATAATGTTGTTACTCATTAGTCTTACTTATAAGCATTGTTTTAATGTACAGCACTTCATAGTAAAATAATATTAAATTCCAAATTACACATAGACAATGTGACTGTCACATAACAGTATTCGCCTATACAAATATATACAGGTGCTTGGTTTTTGCGATCCTCGGCGGGTGGTCTGCGAACCGCTCATACTTTTATATGCTTTTAGGGTTCGTTGTTGCATAAACGCTGCTTCATTATTTGTTTAGTGGATGGACTAATTATCGACAGATGTAATTAGGCTAAATTAGTCTTTATTGTCATAGTTGGTTAATATATATGTAGGTATATGTAAGATATTGCAAATTGTAACGATGTCTATCGATAAATAATTATGGTCGATAAAAAATAAGTAGGGTAAAAGTGGGATAGATGCCGCACGGGGATAGATGCCCCATTTTCAAAAAACCTCACTTCCCAGAGTCGTGACTACGAATTAATGATTTAAATTGGAGCTCCTATCACCCCGCACCTCGGGTACGCATGAGCTGTTGTTTGGTGAAGACGTGTTTCGCTAGTGCGTGTAATAATATCCGGGGCGAACTTCACGAACACGTTAAAATTTAAAAAGATTGATATTTGAATTTGCATAACTTTATAAGTATTAATAAATTTCACTATATTTCTTATTATGTCTATACACTAGTTCATTAAGTACAAATCTAAGTGAAAATAGTGGCTCTTTTGTTTATATTTAATAAAAAAAAATACTGGGGCAGCTATCCTTATCAAAAAGGATAGTTGCCCCTTTTTTTTCGAGGGATAGATGCCCTTAGGGGCCTCTAAGGGCATCTATCCCTCAATACATACCTACTGTATGTTATTATCGATAATCACAGGAACTGTTTATATTTTTACCTGATTGCGTCAGAGGTTTTCTCTATGTTAACCGATTTTACTCGTTTAATTTGCTTTTTTTTGTTATATATACTTACTTATTAATGATCTGCCCTTATACTGATTGTAGGAGAACCACGCCACGAAAATACAAAAGAAACAGAAGGAGTGCGAGCGCAAGTATATTCTTGGACAACAGAACAACTATGTTAACATGACATTTACTGGTTTATCATATAAATTTTATTAGATTTCGCGTTTATAGAGTATGTAAGGCATCTATCCCACTCTGTAGGCATCTATCCTCCTTAGTATTTTCATGGTGGGGCAACTATCCAACTAGGTAGGCATCTATCCTCAAAAAAGGTGTTCTACAAAAATATTTATTACACATTATCTATAAATGATAGGATAAAAAATATATATAGTAATTCAAGACAGATAATTAACCTAGCTATATTCATAAAAAGTGATCGTATAAGATTCATTTTTTTAAAATTATGAGGCTATTTCAAAAAGTGGGGCATCTATCCCACTTTTACCCTATGTTTCTTATAATTAGGTAGTAATAATTTCTATGACAAGTAGTAAGGTAGTAAAGCCGGCTGATAATTTTTAAGTTATCCTGACATTGCAAGAATCTACCTACATAAATTAAATTTTGACTAAGAAAATATTTAAAGGTAGGTTCTTAATTTTCCCTAATACATATTATAAATACCTGGTGGTTAGATATCTGATTGTGGTAGGTTGTTTAAAAGGAAATTAATACTGTATAGTATCAAATCAAAATCAAATCAAATCATTTATTTATAGTGTAGGTATGTTATTAACTATTAAGGTAGGTACATATCTAGATGAGCAGTTTATGAAATAACTCTACATTAGGTAGAGACGATTTATAAGTTTTAAAACAACAGAACTAACCTATGAATCGAGGTACTTTCCATAATTCTCATAAAGATATCTTTGTAAAAAATAATTAAAAATGTTTTTAATAAAATTGTGAATTTAAGTTAACAAACTACAATATTTTTGTGACTTTTTATACATTTTTGATAATAGTACAAAATATGTTTATCCAAAATCATTAAGATTATTAAAATACCTTTAATTTTTTTTTATATTGCCAGTATTTACATGAATTACATATTTAAATACAATTAAAATGTCTTAATCCTTGAAGAATTATCAACGAATTTGCATGAACACATTAAAATTAAATAAATTTAAATAAATTAAAGTTTTATAATGAATAGATTGAATACCATTAGAGGCAAAAACTTATAGAATAAAATATGTACAACTTTCAATACTTCATAGTTATCTATAGATACTATTATTATAAAGCTGAAGAGTTTGTTTGTTTGAACGCGCTAATCTCGGGAACTACTGGTCCGATTGGAAAAATTCTTTCGGTGTTAAATAGCTCATTTATCGAGGAAGGCTATAGGCTATATACCATCACGCTACGACCAACAGGAGAGGAGCCACGGGGGTGAAACCGCGCGGAGCGGCTAGTGTAATATAAAGTATAAACTGGTTGTATTTTAAGTAATGTTTTGTAGCAATAAAGATAATAATTTATTTATTAGAGACACGAAATGGAATGTAGGTGTTTATTAAATTTAATTAGAAGTAATATTATTGGTTAGTTTAATGTGAGGAATGAGGTATTTAAATATCTATGAGTATAATTATTGTTACAGAGCACTTTATCTATAATATAAAAATGAATCCCAAAATGTGTTGGTAAGCGCATTACTTGAGAACGGCTGAACCGATTTCGTTAATTCTTTTTTTATTATATTCCTTGAAGTACGAGGATGATTCTTACGCAGAGAAAACGTAAATATGTACCACGGGCGAAGCCGGGGCGGACTGCTAGTTTTTAATAAAGGAAGTATTAACTCAATGAAATATGAAATCAACGCACAATTTGTTCGAGACTTACCAACCAACTCTCTATCATAATAATACAATAGTTAATTATTAACGAGAGAATAATTCAAATATACCTATAGGTAAATATTATTTTTTTCTAACAGAGGTATTTTATAAGGATCTATATAAACGGAACCCATTCGAAATAAAATGCGCCTGTACTTGTTATGAATTTACTTTGTAATTGTGTCAATCAAACTGTCCTTCGTTTACATTTTACATGGTAGATATTTATATTTATATCTCTATTGAAGTTTTTATTTAAATTTTAAACTATTTCGCTGTGGCATATTTTGTAAACAAACACTTTATTTACCATTATTTATTATCTACGATACGCATTTAGATACGGAGAATATACAGGGTGTAGGTAATCGTTAAGTGTGCACAGGCGATTATTCCGTAACTATTACAGATATCAAAAAACTGTAAACTGATATCGAAAGTACTATGCCTAATGAGTAAAATAACAATAATAACTTTTTAAAAATAAAACGAGAAATATCCAAAAAAAATTACATCAAACACTCCCATACATTTAGTATGAAATATGACTATTCCAGACATTTAATATTAAAGGTTTTGCTTTTTTATTTGATTTTTTGCTTTAATTACTTCGCAAATTTTAATGAAAGTTCATTCAGAAACTGTAAATAGAGCTCGATGTGGAATACAATAGTATTCCCAAACGAGGATGTCATTTCGAACATTTGCTTTGAATACAAAATGTATGGGAAATAAAATGTATGGGAGCGTTTCATGTAACATTTTTGGATATTTCTCGTTTTATTTAAAAAAAAGTTATTATTGTCATTTTACTCATTAGGTACAGCACTTTCAATTTCAGTTTAAAGTTTTTTGATATTTGTTATAGTTACGGAATAATCGCCTGTGCACACTTAACGATTACACCCTGTATACCTAGGTGCCTAAGTATTTATTTACATCGCTGTTCTCACTTTTAAAATTAAGTGAGAATCTTTAAAAAAATGTATTTAGGTAGGTACGTACTTAGGTAACTGTTGTTTTCTTAAAATTGTCGTACTTAATCTATATAATACATGGGAAGGTATCTAATTTGCAATATGTACCTACCTAGGTATAGGTTTTAGAAATTATTTCAGGATGGTCTTCTTAATTTGTATTGTCGATTAACTAATGTTGATTATGTTACTAAAAATTTGATAAAATCATACCAACGTCTGATAACCCTACAAAGAACCCGTCTTAATAGTACCTTATTATGATAAGGGACAACAAAACAACACATTTAGGTATCCTACCTACTGTTAAAGCTGTTCGCGGTAGACTCTTCAGAAATATCTAAAATATGTAGGTATTTAAGTATTATCTTATATATAAAATTCTCGTGTCACAATGTTAGTCTGCATACTCCTCCGAAACGGGTGGACCGATTCTAATGAAATTTTCTGTGCATATCGGGTAAGTCTGAGAATCGGCCAACATCTATTTTCCATATGTACCTACCACGGGCGAAGCCGGGGCGGACCGCTAGTATTCCTATATATTGAAGTTTCTTGACCTACGATAACTTGAAGCAAGTATAGATAGGTACCTACCTATGTCATGTCAAGTACGAAGATGTGTCACGTCTATTGACCTTTAAATATAGATACCTACCTAGATATAATATCTAAAACTTTATAGTTTATACTCTACCTTTTTAGTAGATTGTTTGTAGCATAGGTACTTAGGTAGGTGCCTAGGTAGATTGGTATCTAACTGTTAAAATAACCAAAAGAATTTCATCCTATAGGTAGGTACCTAAATCTGTTTCAGTAGGTAGGTACCTACCTACCTAGATATAGGGACAAATGTTTTAAACTCTATGATAATTTATTTCTGGTTTAGGTATACCTAATTTATATTAGGTAGGTAGCTTATATATACTCTCTATACCTAAATACCAACAGGATACCTATTTGAAATAAGTTCTAGAACTTAGGTATAGAATTTCTGCTGGATGAGATCTCAAAATACAAACAGGGTAGGTATAAAATTTAGATTTCATTTTATTGTTGATATAATTTACATTCTTATTTTCAGCAACAAACAAATACACTAGCCAATACAGTGTTTAATTAATTAAAATTTTAAAAGTAGTTAGATATATAGAGCTTTTCAAATAATTCTCGATTCCATTATCAGATGATTCAATCTAGTTTCAAGTCTTAACTCCCATCAGCCTTGTTGGAATCTATGAAAAAAATAATTAAACGTTTAAATCAATGAATTTATTAATTAAATATTTAACATGCTTTAAAGATTTCTGTAATAATATACCTAAAGGTAACGAAAAGGTAGAGAAATGGGTGACCTACGTTAGCCAGCTTACCTAAGTTTCAATAAATACTACCTTAGTAGGTTAGTAGGTAGGTACTTCCTGAAGAAAAACATCTAAGGAACGAAAAAAATGAAACCATACCTAGAGAGAAAACAAAATATGTGGTACGGTAGGTAGGTAGGGGAGACCGGGTTTGGTTAGTAGTCGTAGAGTTGGTAGTCACATTTTTCTGAAGAGTGAAAATACAAAATATTTCTACAACTGATAATATTACACAAAAATACGTTTATTTCTTTTGTAACAGAACAATTACACTATCTTTTGGTATACAAATATCATTCCTAAACAACGTATTTTGGAAGTTACATAAAAAAAGTTAAAAATGTGACTTTCATCCCCGATCTCCCCTACCACATATTTCGTTTTCTCTCTAGGTAGGTAGGTATATGAAGGTCATATGAAGAGTCCTTACCTACTTATCTACCTATGGGTAGGTATAATAAAATTTCGTATCTAAGTTCTTTTTCCATGGGTAAATAAATATCAATATGTAATAATAATTAGGTATGAAGTCTACTAAATAGACCAACAGATATATTTACTTACCTACTAGATAGGTATTAGGTATCTAATAATAGCTCTTAGGAAAAAGAAGAGAATAAAATACCTATGTTTTACATATTGACAAAGTAGCTATTTTCAGAATAGGTATTTTGTTACACAAGCTATACCTATCTCCTTACTTACTCAAACATTTTGTTTAAATAATTGAAGTACCTATCTATAAAAAAAGAATAGGTAGATGAGTTAGTACCTAGGTAGGTTTTTCTATGTTATTATCTATACCGTACCTATAGATAAGTACATAATATATTAATAGCTTAGAGCGGAGATAATATCAATTTATTTTACTTTGGTAAATAAAACCGAAGAAGCTCTACTATCTCAGCTCTATAATTCTAAATAATTTAAATATTTATCTTACACCTTACCAATGCAATGATAATTACTTAAAAATTAATTACCTATTGTTTACTTACATAATAACATTTTTCCATTGCAAGTTATCTAGGTGTCTAATTAGGTAAGTAGATATATAAATAAATAATCTTGTTTATAGTGTATTAGCGTTACGCAGGTTATTTTATTTATCATACCTAGGTACCTACTTATATCAAGCCACATTTAATCCTTTTTTTATTTATTCAGATGCCTAC
>CAJQZN010017700.1:0-14693 GCA_907164685.1 Colias eurytheme | reverse complement strand
TTCATGATATTTTTGATGTCATTTTTGTTATTTAAACTAGTTAAAAAACAGTTTAAAAAAGTTCTGTCTTGGACGTCCGTGTGTCTGTATGTGCGGAGGATTTTCTTGTTAACACGATAGCGACCGAAATACTTTACTAATCGAGTCTTTTTTTTTTCTCTTACGCTTGAGTATGCTCAGGAATAGAACCCTTTCATTTTTCAGGGTCTGATTCGATGTGGTTTAATTGTTATTAAATAAACAAAAATAATAATTAATAAATAATTATTAAATAAAAATTATGAGGCGTTCACTTTTGGATTTTCCAAATTATTTTTTATTTTGTCCTCAATATCATTACTCACATTACATAAGTGGATAATACTGTACTTAATAATGAGATATCCACTTAATATTATGTAGGTACATACTTACATGTATAATATACAATTATACAAATTACTTTTATACAGGTAATACCTTAGATTAAGGATTGGTCTCCGCGCGCGCGCTACGACTAGATACCGCCCCACCTAAAAACAATAGCTCTGTGAGTGCGGCAACTCATTTCTGTAGTGTGTGTTAGGCAATTTGTAAAGACGCTAGTGTGTGTGAAGAATTGGGCTGCCAGCTACATAAATTTTACCTAATAAATGGGAAATCTGGCATCTTGGAAAGAAGTTTGAAAAATATTTTTTTCATCCTGACCTGGCCGGGAATCGAATCCATGAACATGTGACTCAAATCCACTTGCGACGCTACTATACTATAGTCACAAAGGTTGTTTAAAAGTAAAAAAGCGGTAATAAAAAAAAAACATATTATGTGAGTCAGTTAAACATGGTTAAACAGGAATAAATTATTGTTATTATACTTTTTTATACACAATGATATTTTATGTATAGATACGTTATATACTCACAATATATCCAAAAAAAATGCTTCATATGCAGTGTCAGGCACACACAAATACAATTTTCATTTTACTTAATTTATTACATTGACAGACTGTATAAGAGAGATGGCTCTAATAAAATGATATAAATAAAAGAGACAAAGATAGTTTGTCACTTCCACGCAGGTGTAAGCAAAAGTCATAAGAATTCGCCAATTAAATATAAATAAACAAATAGTTGCCATGGTAATTGGCATAGACTAACGACACAGAAGGTTCAATGTTATAGAATATAGATGGGTTTCCTGCACAAGTAAATAAATGTGACAATTTCATTTACTATTTTATGATTATTATGATGTCGTATTACAATGAAAAAAAAATTTTTTTTGGAGATATAACTGTATTAAGTATTTATTACTAGCTGTGGTGTTCGTTTTCGGTCATCATCATTTGACCCGATAAACACCCACTGCTGAGCATACTGCATAATCCTCCTTATAGAACTCCATAAGGACCGATCTTACGCTATTCGTTTCAAGGCAGTTCCCGAAACCCGTACAAGGTCATCACTCCAACTTCTAGGATAATTATAATAATGGTGGTGCCTAGATGAAAAAAAGGATGAAATAAAAGAAAGGATGAAGTAATAAGCCTTTTTTATCTAAAACACAAATAAAATTTATGTTCAATAGCTATTTACAGAAAAGCAAATAGCATTTTTCGTCAGTAGCGATAATCTTTTCTTTAATGTTTACGTATATTCAACATCATTTTATTTTTATATTTAATCATTTTATTATTGCATACAAACATTTTTGCCATCACGATTTCATTGTATATAATAAATAGCTATATTTGTTAATTATATGCACTGGATGTAAACTGTGGATTTAAATATAAAAATAATCAAGTATTTACCAAAATCGAAATTAATAAAATAACCGTTCTATTTTCAATAATCGTATCTACATGATAATCTTTGAACACAGTGTACGCTAGCTTTGTCACACTAGTGATTGAAGCAATGTTTTATCCCTTTCATTATTTCAATACACGTGTCAAGCAAGTGTCATTCATAAAGAATTGTAAATTGTTATTTTTACTCTTAAACTGTAATAATTTAATATATTTTGCTGTGATAATATGATATTCCTTTATCTTTTATTTTTTTGCACGAATACGTGCACTTTCTGAACACACAGGAAGGCATTTTCGACAACTTTAATGTACCTATCGGCATATACGCTCACTGGGACCGGTGACAATCTGACTGATTGCATTGGTCCCAAATAGGACCAATTCACGGAATCAGTTTTGGTGCGTTGATGACGTATCTACCTCTTGTTTCTATATATAATATCATTGTTTATACATGTGTTAGTAATAGTATTGAAAAAAAAAAGTTCAAATTATTGCTAAAAGATTTCCTCAACCACGTGTATTTTTTTGGATATGCGGTACGGCAACACTGAATGGCGTCGTATTTTCATAGAAAAAATTTTCGAAGTAAAGGAGAAATTTCGATTAATACGATACTTAGTGATGGTACGTGATCCCAGTGTCTTTCTTATTTTTTGTTGTATTATTTTTAAATAGTTTTATGACACAAATAGGCATTTTACTTCAGATTTTGTTCAAAATCTTTTTAAACTATCAGTTCGCCCTCTCCACACAATGCTTGTGACACGACTGGCTTGGGTACGCCGAATTCGGCGTACTTTTTGTTGCCGCATTTTTCAAGTACGCCGGCGGTATCTAGTCGTAGCGCGCGCGGAGACCAATCCATAATCTATGGGTAATACATATTATTATTTACACATACCTATATTTGTATATTCATTACCAGTATGCCATGTGAAAATATCGATATAATGATAATGTAGATCAAAACTGCTTATAATTTTTTATAAAATAAAATAAAAATAAAATAAAATTATGTTTATTTTCGTAAGTATTAACAGACACACATTATAAAATTGACTTGGACAGCTTGACTTGACGAATAGCCGTATTGGAAACTCCTGTAATAAGTTTTCATAAAATTATATTCTAATCAACAAACAATATTATTATAGTTGCCTATATATAATATTTTTTAATTTATAGTGTCAAAACGGGTAAGTCCAATTTACCAATAAAATCTTCAAAATTGAAAATTGTGATGTGTTTGACCCTTCTTCATCGAATGTTTTTCTATACACATTATAAACAACACCTCTTGCTTGTGATCGCAGCGGCTTTTTCGACATTTTCGAAGATTTTTTAGAAAAAATCCTAAAAATTATTCATCAACTGCAAAAAAGACAAATAATTTGACATCCAATTTGATAGTTGTCAAATAAGTTGCCACATAAAAATCTTTTATTTCTTAAATATAAATATGCCATCAGATTCTGGTAGACCTATACTTTGAAATGAATTGCATGCGGAACCTAATGAATGCATTATTCAACGGTACACTTAACAGTTTTATCTTTAAGTAACTTTCAATTTAAATCATGTTTATCGTGATATACAGTGCATGACGCATCAATCAATTTATTTTTTAACTTTTTATTTATCGTTTATAACAAAGATTGGAATAATGCGGATTCACATACGCGATACGTAGACGCAACGCGCGTTGAGCGATCGCCGATCTCTATAGGAATTAGGAATTCGTCAGTTGGTTTTTAGCGCGCAGCCACGTCGGGCGCGCCCGCACGACATCAATTTGAAATTCGAATTTTGTATTTGTTTTTTATTTCGAAAAATAGAAGCGAGATTTTGAATTGAGAAATTATTAACTTTTTAATTTTGTGCTAGTGTTGTGCTGTTTGTGAATCGGAACGCATTGGAGAGCTGTTTTCACTTTTCGCTCGCGGGAGTGAATTGTAAGTGCATTTGCAAAATATTTTTCGTAATTTCCTCTGCCGCTTTCTTTTTAATTATTCTAATTTCGGATTATGTTTTAGATTTAGCTGGTCGAAGTAAACTTTAATATAAATGTGAAAGTAGTTAGCCATCCAACGAATTTAGAATTACCTATACTGTAAATGCAAATTAATTTTATGTATTGTTTACGCTCATTAATTTGGTCGGTAATGACTTAATATTGGACTTAATCGTATATTTAACGACCTAATTAGACCGAGTCCATAAACTTGAAACAACTTCCTCTTTCCTTTCCTTAAATTTGTATTAAATACTCGTTGTGGATTCAGTTTGTGTAAGTAGGATTATATTAAATTAAATATAATTACCTAATGAAAATGTTACTAATCACTTATTAAACATGCCATCAATTAAAGTTAATTACAGCAACCAATTCAAAATATTTTAATACTAGCAGTCCGCCCCGGCTTCGCCCGTGGTACATATTTACGTTTTCTCTACGTAAGAACCATCCTCGTACTTCAAGGGATATAATAAAAAAAGAATTAACGAAATCGGTTCAGCCGTTCTCAAGTTATGCGCTTACCAACACATTTTGGGATTCATTTTTAGGGTTCCGTAGCCAAAATGGCAAAAACGGAACCCTTATAGTTTCGTCATGTCCGTCTGTCCGTCTGTCCGTCTGTCCGTCTGTCACAGCCGATTTACTCGGAAACTATAAGTACTACAGTGATGAAATTTGATGGGAATATGTGTTGTATGAACCGCTACAAAAATATGACACTAAATAGTAAAAAAAAGAATTGGGGGTGGGGCCCCCCATACATGTAACTGAGGGATGAAATTTTTTTTTTCGATGTACATACCCGTGTGGGGTATCAATGGAAAGGTCTTTTAAAATGATATAAAGTTTTCTAAAAAACATTTTTCTTAAAGTGAACGGTTTTTGAGATATCAGCTCTCAAAGTCGTAAAAAGTATGTCCCCCCCCCTCTATTTTTATAACTACGGGGTATAAAATTCTAAAAAAAATAGAGGTGATGCATGCTAATTAACTCTTTCAACGATTTTTGGTTTGATCAAAGTATCTCTTATAGTTTTTGAGATAGGTTGATTTAACTGTAATTTATTATATTTGCTGCTACGGAACCCTTTGTGCGCGAGCCCGACTCGCACTTGGCCGGTTTTTTATATTATAGATTACAAAAAGCAAAGCGGTCTTCCATTTTCAAATTGCTAGTTTCCTAGTTCCTACTAAACGAAATTTAAATGGAACCAATCGGAAGACACGAGCTTTCAAATAAAAAATGCATCAAATTGTTTCTACCAATCACAAATTCTGAGGTAACAAACCCTAAAAAAATACAGTCGAATTAGATTTCGATTGGATACGGATGCGGTTCTCCGTTTTTGAAGTCAGTTCAAAAAAAAGTACCTACAAATAAAGCTGTAGGTACAAAATTATTCAAAATTAAAATATCTCTAAAAACGTTCTCAGAAATAATCTACATAACAAACAATAATTTTGTTTGTTTGAGCGCGCTAATTTCAGGAAATACTGGAACGATTCGATAAATTATTTCAGTGTAAGATAAAAGATTTATCCATCGGAAGACCAACAGGAACAGATAAAACAGCAGGGCACATTTACTACTAATATAAGGCTGAAGAGTATGTTTGACTGCGTTAATCGTAGGAACTTCTGGACCAATTTAAAAAAATTCTTTCACAGTTAGACCCTTCGTAATCCCTGGTGCTATTGGCCTAGTAACGGGCGAAGCCGGGTGCACCGCTTTGTAAATATTTATGTAGCTCAATTTCGAAGAAATGATACCTATCAATGAAAAGTTATCAGTTTTTAAGGTTTTTTGCTAGGTAAATGAGATGTTTAATAAGATTTCAGTACATATGATAAAATTGGCAAACACTGCTAAGTCTTTAAGATTAGATGTGTTTTTTTTTCGTCATATTGTTTTCACCTTCACTCACATTACAATGCAATGTTCCTAAATTTTGGAGGGAAACCTTGATTGTACGTTGTAACTGCTACGTTTTGTTTGAGCATTAGTTATCTTTGTTTTAAAAATTTAACTTTTTATAAATCACAGATTATTTTAGCAAAAAAAATGTAATAAGGTTGGGTCGCCTAAGATCGGATGTGACATAAGATCGGATGCATGGAATAACTTGCATACTAGGCAATATTCTCTACTGCTGCCAACACTACTAGATCCGCCATTTTGTTCTGCCCCTCTCTTCACTTTGCGGCAGGCCAGGCAAACTCTTTTCCAATTTTTTGAGGAATTTCCTGACCCAATCATTGATGCTCAATGTATGGACGTAAGTCCAGATGGTTTCCTAATGTGAACTTTATTATTAAACGCATAGAAGTGAAGATACTACATAGTCCGATCTTCGGCCGAACTGTTATTTTCTTCACTATGGTAAGTCAAAAAAAGTCTACTTTTTAGGCTCTTAATTTGCTTAGATAGCTAGCATCTACGCAAACCAAAAAACTAGGGGTTAAACAATATTTTTTTGTCATCAATTTACAGTTGACCGCAACAGAAAAACGACATCGAATCATGAGAAATAAAATAAAAAATACAGTACGTATAAAATTTTCGGCAAATACGTCCGATCTTAGCCGACCCAACAGTACTATAACTGCTCTGCATGCCTTTGATGTTTACCTAATTTTTGAAGATTTTTTTAAACAATAGTGTAATGTCCTTGTTTCACTTCCTCTTATCTATGCCTAGAACTAGGTATACAAGTTTTTATATGCCTAGTTGATAAGCGCATATGCCGATACTACATGATTCTTAGACGTCTTAGATTTCGCAATACGGGTGGCAATGGCAACATTACCATGGTAATATTATGAAAACATACCGGCTGTAACTCAAACAGTTATACTTGTTCAAGTAAACTTCTATAAGAAGCGCTTAAAAACCGTCAAAATACGAAATAAATTATTTACCAGCGCTCGGAAAGCAGTTTCTATATAGAGAGGAGAATCAGGATAAAACTTATGATGACTGAAAATCATATCAATTTTGCAAAATTTCTCACTAAGTATAAAATAATAACAATAATAGTCTCTATATTTTACGTTACTAACGTTTTACGAGGTTAACCATGGATTTAGATATCTAAATCGATTTTTTATGGCAAACGTTTTCACTATATAATTTTACCGCCAAAAATACCTTGTATTTGATGACGAAATCGGTAAATAAACGGTGTCCATAGCATAGTGATGTACGAGGTCACAATCATTAGCCCTCTCGAACTCCAGTCTACTTTCAATCTCACAATACATGCTTTGTTTTGAGTTCAAGGCCAGTTCCTTGTTCAATTCTTAACTTGAACTGGTCAAATCAATCAATACCGTATTCCAAAGGATTACGATTTAATATTGAAATGAAAGTTTCAGTTTGCTTTGTCCGCGCTAACGAGCAAGAAGCAAAGGCAATACTTGTTTTGTTGTCTGTATTAGTCACAGATAAATTATATACAGTGTGTCTATCGTGTGTTATTGTAACATAATATAACATTATAATAATTATGTTGAGATTATAACGACATAGCCCACATAGGCTTTGGAATGTAAACACGCAATTTGTAGGAAAAAGGTTAATAATTATAAACTTAGATAATGATCATAACCTGAATTATCATAGTTTCATTAGTTATCTTTTTAGTTCAATCTCTTCAGACAAGTTTAGTATTTGTTCCAGCTCCATAGATTATTAGTATACAACTTTCCGAATCGGTGGTACCTCAATGTTAAAAATATGTTATGACGATTCAAAAGTGCTTTTATAAGAAGTCTGAAGAATAAATAAATGTTTGAGTTTGAGTTTGGCCGAGTTTTGTGAAATTTTTATGATAGGTCTGTGAATATTTCGTAAACTATATTTCTTATATCCCATTTGTTCTAAGGGATTCCTGCCAGAACATTTGCCGCATAAGTATATTATTTTGTTCTCATTCACTATCTAATAATAATTATCAACGTTATGTACAGGTTAATGTGTCGTAAATCTGTTTTTCTTATCAAATCGCAACACACCTTTCACGTGTGCTTAATTTGTTTACATTTTCTGATAACAATACGGCAATATAACAAAATTTTGTAAATCAGGTAAACAAGATAGCACTATTTACGGAAATCTATTTTAATGCATATATAAAATATTATTACCTAAATTATAAAGATATTTGGACTTATGTATCATCAAAATTCTGCAGAATTTAATTGATTAAGTACTACATTATAAATTATTGATAATCTTTGATAATACTCATTTATTTAAAAATAAGAGTAATGATTCATAATTTCATAATAACGATAAACAGGTACAAAATTTCTTCCTTTAAAACTTTGTTTACATTTGTCCTACTTAACAATAATAAACGTGTTGTCATTTATCCAACGTATAAACTGTATAGCGATTAGTATTTCCGATAGACCTAATGGTACGGGAGCTATTAACGTTAAAAAAAAGTCATTTTAGTATAGTTGGTTTTTTGATATACTGTTCCTCTTGCTATTTCGGTTAGAGTCCGGGCTGTCTGGCTGGTCGCAATGGTTGCGTTTAGTAGTGCGCATCTTATCTGTACAGGATAAGTCATTTTTTAACGCGTAATTTTTAATATTTTGCCTTTAGATAGATCCATCAGACATAATTTTTTTATTGCAAGACGTTTTTTTTGTTGTTAAATAGGTGCCAGACGCAATTTTTTATTTCGTTTTTATAAAAATTTCAAATTATTTTAGAATGTCTGTAAATTTCATATTATGTTCTTCAAACATAATATAATCTAAAATTAATTAGCCAGACGCTAATTCGATTGTTACTTGTATTAAATATGTACAAATAAAAACGTAGTGAAAGTAGGTAAGTATAACAATTTGGTGATTGTGTATATGGAGAGATAGTTTAAAGTGCAAGAGAGATAGAAAGGGTCGGCCGCGAAAATTAAATAACAATAAAAAATAACTTTTTTTTTCGAAAATATACGATGCATAGAAATTGAATTGTTCCTACTCTAGGATTCCCTGTGTTGTGGGAACAAGTACCTTCCATTGGTACATTTTATTCCTTAGGCTAAAAAATAAACTATTAGGGTACATCAACAATATTCTATACAAAACAATTTTTTTTATAACTAACTAGCGCCCCGCCTGCCCTGGCTTCGCACGGGTGCAATGCTGATACTAAATACACTACAGAAAAACTGTGAACGTTGTATATAAAACCATAGCGGCCCGCTCCGGCTTCGCACGGGTATAAAATATATAGCCGGGCGGTCGGCCGGTACCGCCGCAAACGGTACGTCCCGCAATTTTTAAATCTGTAATATCTTCGAAAATATTCACTTAAATCATAGGGTGTAAAGGGCCATATAGATCTATATTAAATGAACAATGTATTCAAGGTCTTTAATTGGTTAAGGATTAATGCTGTACCTATTGGTTAAAATCGCTTCGAAAATTAGCCATTATTAATTGTCGTAAAAAGTAAATGACAAAAAAAGTTATTGTGGGTTATCCATAAGAGATAGACATATTATATACCATCACGGACTTTTCTGTAGACCTTTTCAATGTGTACTATTATAGTTAGTACATTATTTTGATAAAACTCGTAGGGTTCAGCCTGCGTTTGCACTGTATGTGGAAAAAATGTAATTATTTACGACATCACATTAGAAACCTCAAAAATAACAGTACTTTTCCACTATTTAATGGGTGTTATTATACATATAAATCTTCCTCTTGAATCACTCTATCTATTAAAAAAACCGCATCAAAATCCATTGCGTAGTTTCAAAGATTTAAAGGGACATAGGGACAGAGAAAGCGACTTTGTTTTATACCATGTAGTGATGATGATAACAATATTAATTCATTAATCTTAATATATATACATAAATCTCGTGTCATAATGTTTGTCCTCAATGGACTCCTAAACCACTTAACCGATTATAATAAAATTCGCACACCATGTGCAGTTCGATCCAACTTGAGAGATAGGATAGTTTAAACATGTAGGTACCACGGGTGAAGCCGGGGCGGACCGCTAGTATAAGTACTAGCTATATAAATTCATGCTAACTACTTTAGTTAAATTCAATACAAACTTAAACATGCGAGTGTGTACTGTGTGTGTGTTCACGTGTGTGTGTCTTGTGTGGTGCGGTGTGTGTGTGTATGTGTGTACATCATTATTGAAACTAATTTTCTAGTTGTTTACAGATGATGGAATATTGGAAAACAATAACAATTCCTTAGACGATAACATAAATAATTCTGACAGTGTGAGGGAAGATGATGATGATTATGAAGATGGCTTTTTAAATTTAACAATGTAATTGTTTAACCGTCATTGATATAGATTTTATTCTATTTTCAAATTTCAATGTATGGTAACTTTAATATTTTATTTTTCACTTTTGTTTTTTTTTTATTTTAGCTTTTATTTATAAGAACAAGTGTAAATAATATTTTATTCTTGCAATTATTTCCTGTCGCATAATTAAAATACACTAGCTGATGAGCTGCATGCTTCATTACTTTTTTTTATTTATACACATTATTTAATACTTAACAATCGAATTAGCGTCTGGCTAATTAATTTTAGATTATATTATGTTTGAAGAACATAATATGAAATTTACAGACATTCTAAAATAATTTGAAATTTTTATAAAAACGAAATAAAAAATTGCGTCTGGCACCTATTTAACAACAAAAAAAACGTCTTGCAATAAAAAAATTATGTCTGATGGATCTATCTAAAGGCAAAATATTAAAAATTACGCGTTAAAAAATGACTTAAAATTAAGGAAATTATCCTGTACAGTTAAGATGCGCACTACTAAACGCAACCACTGCGACCAGCCAGACAGCCCGGACTCTAACCGAAATAGCAAGAGGAACAGTATATCAAAGAACCAACTATACTAAAATTCTCACTTGTCAACGTCGGTAGCTCCTATACGATAAAAACAGTAGCAATCGTTATGCTCCGAATGGGAGGGACAATACTCCATGCGTCATGCACATTGTTACTGGCGTATTTTGGAGGGGCGGGCCTAGATTTTCTTTATTTTTCACGTTTTGTTTTTGAGGTAGCTTAGATATCAATCCTTTTATTAGTTTTTTTTTGTATAACGTAATAGTAGAGGATTTTTCTGTCTTCTTCATCTGATATTTTAGTGTTTTTGAGTGCGAGAATGTCTTGATTTATTGACATCTACCAACCTGCACTTACCCAGCTGGTCAATGGGTAGCCTCATAGAATGTGTTCCTGTTTCCTACAATGGAAACAAACATGAAATGATGATGATGACTGAGTCAGTCATAAATACATTATTTATGAAATGAAAATTGAAAAGTACCTATTCAAAACAAGGCTAGAAAGTCAGGTCACCTAGTTATAGCCAGGTATGTAAATTCGTCAGTCGTCACAACAATAATACGTGTAGAATATTGAAATAAAGTTTATGTAATTTGAGAAGCGACACGTGCCTTCAATATTATATTATGTACCGTTACGTATTTTATCAGTAACGGTGGTACACGAAGTGATGTAATGTAGGAAAAGTGTAGGAAGCGTAGACTAACCACTGACTTATTTAACTGTTATAATATACTAGCTGCGCTTCGCGGCTTCACCCGCATGGCTCCGCTCCTGTTGGTCTTAGCATAATGATACATAGCTTATATCCTTCCTCGATAAATGGGCTATCTAACACCGAAAGACTTTTTCAAATCTGAGATTAGTACGTTCAAACAAACAATCAAACAAACAAACCCTTCAGCTTTATAATATTAGTAGGTATAGATTACCAACTAGGTTTCCATCCGCAGCTTCACCCGCTTTGTCTCAAACGCGTTTAACTAATAATACCTACCTACCTATGCTAAAATCTGCTTCGAAATCCTGGAAGTCAATAGACTGAAAAACAGCATCAAAATACGTTGCGTAAGTATGTAGATTTAAAAATGAGCATGCATAGGAACAGTATGCAGTATTCTCATAGGAATTTTGTTTCAGAATTTAGGTTATTTTGGTATTCTGATGAGGATTTGTCAAATAAATTACTTATGCGTGCTGTGGAATGCAGTGACGAGATTGAGAACAGAGAATGTCGAAATACGGCCACAGATAAGGCCACAGACGATCCTAGTTAGAAAAAGTGTTTCTCTTTTTGTCCATATTATGTATCATATGCTTTATCTATTTCATGTAACGAATCAGGGCGTAAAATTTAGCGCGTCCATAAAATTTTGTTTTTAAATGAATAAAACTTATTAAAATTAAAAAAATATATATTTTTTATAAGAAACTAGAAAGATTGTAGATTTAAGTTTAAAGTAGGTACACTGTATTGCAATAATCAATAAATTGCATTTAAATAATTGAAACTTAAAAGTAGTCTTGGGCCTTGGCGAAGCTAATGATAGCATTAGAGATCTTAAGTTCTTAACCAAAGCTACATGTTCAAAAAAAGGCTTTAAATAAATTAAGAATGAGACTGGTCGGACGAAAATCTGCAATATGACCCACGAATTAAAACAATGGCCGTATTTTTAAAGCATAAACTGATGTAACATAAGACATTGGCATTCAACAGACTTCCTTACATTACGTGTTACTTACGTACAGTGCCACAAACTTATCTGACCCGGTGGCAAAAACTGGAACTACGTGCCGCCATTTTGAAATGTCACATTTTCACAGACTTTTCATACGGAATATTTTGTTTATATAAAAGAAAGCGACATCAGTGACACTGTCACCGGGTCAGATAAGTTTGTGGCACTATAAAGGAACACGCAACGTTTCGATTTAGGACGTCAAAAAATTTAGGAGACGCGAGACGGTTAGAAAAATACTTTTTGGTAAGGTATTGGTATTTGACCCGGTAAATCAACCGGCGATATGAACAAAAGACAGCGTGTTGGATTGTTCCAAATGTTATAGCAGTAGCGGGAAGTTGCATTTAAAACGACTCCCTATTGTTTTTTTTATGGACGTTTAACAGATTAAAAATAAGTTTTAATTATCTGTGATTATCGCATTTACACGTATAAATGATAGGAATGTTAATGTAAGAAAAATAAGTGAAAATTATCGAATTTAACTTTTGAATTACAATATCTGTCGCCACGCAACCAGTTCATTAAACTTGCGCGGGCGCAGTGTCAATCTAATGCAATCGCAACTTTAAACAATGTAGCTGACTGTTTGACACGCCTCAATACTATGTAGGTATGTAATACTTTGTATCTGCTTTCCTCAAAAATAATATATTCGACAGCGATTAAAATAATATGCGGGTGTAGTCGAGCTTAGTCGAGTATGTGCTGTGTTTACATTATGGTATTCAAAGAAGTCAGAACATTGGTAGTCAAATCATAATAGAACGTTTTCTTTTAACATCCTTGTTGGAAAGAAAATATTAATTAATAGGTGAAGCTATTGAAATTCGAAATGACGAGATAGAAATATTTTCAACTGATTACAAAACTTTAAATTCATATTTATTGAACTGTGTAGATATTAATTAATATTGGTGTCGAAATACAGTTATGTATGCATGTAGGTTTATAGGGGTATGGGCCATAGGGGCCTCATTTCCTTATCACGCAATTTATTTTTTTTTCGTATTCGTATTTTGTATTGATGCTCGTGAAGGGAAAGAACCGGTAACTTTATCGTTACGAGATAAACATTAGAACTGATATAATAAATGCGACATTGTTTAAACTATGCCTGTGTTGCCATTTAACATGTGTGAAAAAGCTAGCTGAAATGTTTTCTTATATCATGATTACCTTTTGGAGGATCTAAGCACAGACTAATAATAATATACTACGTATACAAATCTAAGTCACCTGTCGGTCGTAAAAAGGTACGTAGCTAATGTAAGAGTAAATCATTATACATATTATGTACATACAACATTCCATGTACGGCAATTAACATAATATTATAGGCATGACTTAATATATTGTCCATTTTATTAAAAATATATAACTTGTACAAGGTCCAAACTTGGTCCAAAATACCTGTATGACTTATTAATTATCAAGCAAAGTTTTGATTAGGAAGTCATAACGAAATTGCAAATTTCGGTGGCCCCAACTTAAGAATCGTGTGACAATGTGACAGCTGACAGGTGGTTTTTTTTAAATTTCACAAACAAAGGTCCTCACAGGCTGTTCACACATGTCTACTCACGTGTATAATCTAATATCCGATACTTGCCCTTGAGGTATTTGCGTTGTCGTATGTAATACTATTTCTCTACTTGTTCAGTTGTCGCATTCCTGTTTGCATTTGCGTCAATTTATGTTAGATTGCAATGTAAAAAAGATGCGTAGTTAGTGGAATATAGTATATGGTTTTCCGTGTTTGACGCAATGTAAGTAGAACATAACTTTGTTATGTGAACTAAATCGACGACATCGAGCCTTTTCAATTAAATTATTAAACCGACACTAAAGTACCTTTGCGCGCAAACACAATTTTCTGGGTTACTTTTTAAATACACGGAAATTACATTTTTAAAAGTGTAACGCAATATGTTTTCAATAGATAAAAAATTAGGGTGCCAATTCCGTAATAATTTATTGTTTGTTTACAACTAAATACTGATAAGAATTCGCGGTAAAAAACAAAACAATGGGTATTGTTACAATGAAACAGATAATTAGATAATTGCTTATCAATGATAATAATATACGTTGTATTTACTTTAATCGATAGACGATACATAATACAAGTAGCCGATTATTTTCAGACTCTCGACTTTCTGTATTATGCTATAAGTTTGCATTGTTTGTGTTTACAATGTTTTTTTTTTCAAACGACAATTAGTAAATGAAATGTAAAATTTTCATAAACATAGCGTTCCCCTAA
>CAJQZN010017699.1:0-10280 GCA_907164685.1 Colias eurytheme | reverse complement strand
CACGTGTTTATTGTTTTCGCACAGCAAAAGTAAATTTTTGTGCTGCTATGTCGAACCTCGTAATTATACGTTCTTGTTTTACAGTAATAATCTTTCAGTTCATTTGATGATGATGAAATGTGTTTTATAATATCGTAGTATAGTTTTTTAGATATTCATTGATCGGAATTTATTTTCAATTTTATTTTCATGAAACGTGTTATGGGGCTCGTTGTCACAAATTTTCGGGGGCTGGTTGTCACCTATCAACCAGCCCCCTGTATGCGAGATGACTTTAATTGCGTTTTGAGGTTGTTTGTTTTAGCCGTAAATTTTCAATCAACACCGGAAAATCACCCTAACAAACCTGCTGGAAGTCCATCTGTCCTTGATGACTCTATATTGACTCACGATTATTATTGTTTGCTAAAATTGTGATTGATTAATATTCAGACTGAAATAAAGACCGTAGACACGGTTTCATTTGGTTAAGAGTTCTTAATTAAAAATTATTCCGTAAAATTATAAGACCAAAGTGTGACTTTCTATTTATAAATTGCCTGTTATTTAGTACGTGACTACCTACCCTAGGCATTGTGACAACCATGCCTGACCCGGGGTTATAAGTCACATTTTTCTTTAGAGTGAAAATACAAAATATTTCTACAACTGATAATATTACACAAAAATACGTTTATTTATTTTGTAACAGAATAATTACACTATCTTTTGGTATACAAATATCATTCCTAAACAACGTATTTTGGAAGTTACATAAAAAAAGATAAAAATGTGACTTTCATCCCCGCTCTCCCCTACTAAATTTCATATTGATGTGCTAAGCTGATTTTATATGAGACTTGAGAGATTCATAAGCATCCATCTACTGTCAATAATGTTAACGTTTTCTATAATTTGAGTAACATATTAGTATTATAGAATAAAAGGTAAGAAATCTTTTAACAAAAATAACACTGAGGCTGAGGATTAATACAGATAATGTACCTAATATAGATATAGGTACTTGTTCTTAGAAATTTGATAGCCGTGTATCAATATGCACTCTTCCTGAAGATGTAGAGTTACTTAAGAAGTTTAGAGATAAAATATACTAGATAAAAATAGATATTAGCATTCCCGTCTGTTCATTAATACATGCACAGTTTATTCTACGAGCACAATATCTATACTAATATTATAAAGAGGAAAGGTATGTATGTATGTATGTATGTATGTATGGTTTTCACGCATAAACTACTGGACCGATTTTGATGAAATTTGGCACAGATAATCTTTAGACCCTGAGAAAGAACATAGGCTACCTTGTATTGCGAAATATGTACCACGGGCGAAGCCGGGGCGGACCGCTAGTCACAAATAAAAATAAACACATCAATATACAATAACCTCATACAGAAGTTGTTCGCAGATACGCAAGGTACTTCAAAAAATTGCTAACTCAGCACTGTACATTGCTATCTATTTCATTTATTTTATGGATGTTTGACCGCCTCCTCGGTACAGTGGTTGACGCGTGAGCGTAGAACCGAGGGGTCCTGGGTTCGATTCCCGGTGGAGACGAAAAAAAAAATGACTCAGTCTGGCAGGACACAGAAGGCTGATCACCTACTTGTCCCTAAAGAAAAATCGATCAGTGAAACAGATGTATGAATAATGCATCTGCCCCTACCCCACTACGGGGACACGGGACTTCACTTGTGGATGTTTAAAAAGATATACAAATAGTAACTTTACTTTATCTATATGTGGGAATATCTATCGCTATGTTCAACTCAATCGTAATCAAAATCGGACGGAACATGCTAACCTTGTATTAGATAGCAAATAAGCTACCAAAACCTACACATTTTGCCTCTGAGTGAGTGAATGATATTAAGGACCTACCTATTTATCTTACTTATTTATAGATAAATGCTACTCTTTCACGGAACTACTACTGAACCGATTACAATGAAATTTAGTATACCTACTTATAGAGGGTAACTTGGATTCACACATAGGATAGGTTTTATCACGGAAATCCTACGGGAACGGGATCTATGCGGCGCGGCAGAAAGCTAGTCTTTGGTCAGGTAAGTATTAGTATACTTTTATTATACTATGCTATACATAATGTACCTACGTGTGTTAGAACTACGATTATACACTGTGATTATACTCAGTAAAGACCAAATTTTTTTACGTAGGTAATTCAAAGAAAAACCAAACCTATATTTTTATTCACCCAACGCGAAAAGCTAGTTCAAGAATAAACTTCTACAAAATATTTAACAACTTTTAATCTCAAAAACGCGGCAACTCAAAACTCAAAAGCGGCCATTATAAACACAATTTCAAATTTCGAATTCAGTTTTTTCACCTCGAGTTCTAACGGTGTAGGCCCTTTGTGTCGGCGAGGACATTTTTTGTCAACGAACGCAAATTTTATAGAAATTTTGTCGGCATTCTTCATGGGATCAAAGATTGACCGACATGCCGAAAGGATGCAGGGTGTAAATAATAAAAGTTTATAATTAACAAGAAAAGATTTTCGGCTCCGACTCTACATAATATTATTATTATCAATTCAACAATCTATATTCTATACCTACTAATATTATAAAGCTGTAGAGTTTGTTTGTTTGTTTGCACGCGCTAATCTCAGGAACTACTGGTCCGATTCGAAAAAATATTTCGGTGTTACATATTATGTGTTACATAGCCAATTTTATCGAGGAAGGCTATAGGCTATATGCAGGCATCACGCTAAAGACTAACAGGAGCTGAGTAGGTAATGTGGGTGAAACCGCGGAGCACAGCTAGTCTAGGTAATCTCAAATCTGTATAGGTAAGTATACAGATTTATCAATTATAGGTAAGTATTTTAGATTACGTCTACAACATAATAATATTCAGGTACCTAAATATAAACGATTTTTTACGTCGAATAAATGGATCAATTTATGAATTTAGGTGCGCCATACACACAATATGAGTCATTCTAGCATTATAGAAATTTCTGTATCTAAACTTCGACATAACAATTTTTTTATATTATTTGGTTACATGAACTAAATATAACTATAACAATGGTCTATTACATTAAAGAAATACCAAGTTTGATTAAAACTTCTCTGAAAAATATCATGCAATCAAAAATGTTCACGAATTTCTGATCACTTCAAATTGGAACATAAATGAATGAATGAATGAATTCATTCATTCATTCATCAAATCGGAACATAAAAATACAATTTATTTATTTATTATAATTTCACTGCTGACTTTTTATCCTTGACTCGTATTTCAGTAAGTTAGTTTGATTAGAACCTATTTAGGTCATCCTATCTAGTTGGCTAAGCGTGAGACGTGAGACAATTCTGTAGGGACAAAAAAACACAAATTTAATTTGTATTCACGTTATAACTATCGTATTTTTTTAGCAATAAGGTTTAGAATCGCTTGACATTGCGGTTCAACAAATTGTAAAGTAATAGAATGTTAGCAAACTTACATACAATCATATAAAAACAATCGTATCTCAAGGCAATAGAGTGCAGAATCCCGTGGAAAAGCGTATATTTAAGATGGTAATTGTATAACGCTGCTAGTATTTTTTATAAGCAAATGTAGGTCTTATTCCCATGAGAAAAAGATCATTTTAATATGTACTCATGTTTTCGATAAGAAATATATTTTTTCATTATAATACGACCGGTGTTTGAATGTTCAAAATCAAATTCCGAATCTAAGAAACACAATTACATTGCACTTCATACAACCCTTTTTGCTACTGTAATAAGGCTTACATTCGTATAAACGAATTACAATAGCAGTTGTATATCGGCAAGACTACAAATTTATATTTATTGTATTTGAAGCTCTATGTCTCTAGGAATAGAGTTGTTTTTATCATAACTCCGTAAAGTTTGTCGTCACGACGCGACGCTACAAAATTATTAATTATTTGTTTATCACCCTTATAACAAGTGGTTAAGTTACATTTTAGCTTATTGGATTGTTAGCATAATATTATGCTGTGTCGATAACGTCACGAACAATTTTAAATTAACGTTGTTTATGAGTCTTAAAACTTAGGAATAGAGTGTAAATTTGCTTGTTTGGTGAATTTAATAATTTTGTGGTTTGCATGACAGCGTTTATCGGAATACAACGGAATGCAACGGGACGGATGTACCGACTCAGATGTGAATTAAAAACATTTTATGAAGTCCTAGTAATATAGTATATTATGTTATGGATATCCTTTGGTGATGAAAATTAGCTAACGAAATATGTACTATGTATATGCCCGCTGTACACGGGTAACTGTACAGTAAAAACTGTAGAGTAGAGCGGTACTCTCTCCTACTTGCTATTATACTAATGTAGACACCATTGGTAGAGTAGAGTACTAAAATTTGTAATCTCTGGTAGAGTAGGTACTGAGAACTGGTAGAGTAGTATGCTAGTTCACTCTACCCGTATACAACACTCAATATTGCTACAAATTTTGATAAAATTGTATTTAAAGCTGATGTCTTTCAATAGAAAGAATCTCTTCAATAGAAGAGATTAGAATATTAAAACTACCTTTACTCATTTATTATAAGGAACAACTCATTTTTGCGGGTGAAACCGCTGGAAAGTGGACGCAGTTAGTCTAAAATATTATCTATACTAGATTAGTATACTAATATTATAAAGCCGAAGAGTTTGTTTGTTTGTTTGAACGTGCTAATCTCAGGAACTACTGATCCGATTTCAAAAATTCTTTCGGTGTTAGAAAGCCCATTTATCGAGGAAGGCTATAGGCTATATATCATCAGACCACCATCAGACCAACAGGAGTGGAGTACTGCGGGTAAAACCGCAGAGCACAGCTAGTTATACATATTTGCAGTGTAGTAAATGCACAAATACTTACAAAAAGTAGCGATACGTTTACCTTTGCCATCGTATGAAACAGGATGTTGTTCATAATTTGATATTTCGTGTCTTTTAGAGCCGAGAGGCCCTTTTCGATGTGTACCTATCTTAATTTGCATCTTATATTAGATTCATTAGATTATAACTGAAAAGCGTTTTACAGAGTGCCTGTTTTAAGGTATAGTTTATAATATTATGTATAAGTGTAAATTAAATTTCTCTAATGTACAATGGAAGATAGAAATACTAGCCTAATTTTAAGCCTTGGAAGTAGGATTATAGTGGAGACTATGCCTATTGCCTCTTGAGTATGAGTCTATATGCCTCTATGGTAGAGTCGCTATAGCAAACGTCTCTACAATGTTTTACTGTAAATTTCAATTTTCTAATTTAAATATTTCTGACTTTTTTATTCTAAAACAGTGTGAATTTTGAAACGGTCCGTTAATATACAAATTTTATTTAAATACCAAAATTCTAATTTCATCCGGTACTGCACATAAAATGGGTCTATGACAATGCTCTGCCCATAGAGCAGGTTCCTTTTCAAATTTATTGCCTGTCATTTTTTACATGTACCCGTGTGTGCACTTGCCAAACACTACGGGGGTTACGTTCTAGGGGTGGGCTTGAGAATTAATAGGGCTGCTACCGGTTTTAAAATTAATTATTTGCATGTTTATATTGCAGCATAAATTTTGAAATCATTTAACAAGCTATTTGGGAGGACGACAGGTATACTTACGATACAACTAAATTGTTTTTCTTTAATTATGTTAAATCTGAAAAATTATATATTTTATTATAATACAGTATAGGTACTCAGTACTTCCACTTTATACATTGTTATTTCATTTTTTCGTCTGTGAAATGTAATGTCTTTGAATGAATACATAACGCTACATAATACATTCACTGATACATACAGCCGAACTAAGATCACACTCGTTGTGAATACATAGTTCATAATACATATTATTATTATAATACGGATATATAAATTCACACCATATATTGCGTTTAAAGTCGATTAAAAATATCCCTAATATCCAATTATTGTATTATACTAGCATAAAATAAAACAAGAAACTAATTAATCATTCTTATTATTCAATAGATATTTCCATGTGGCAACCCTGACAAAATACCTATACACTATACTCATACGTCTACCGTCTGGCGCAGCGGGGCGTACTACACCACACATGTATAACTACACACACACAACATTACATATACTTGTGTATGTGGACTATACACATGTATGTGCTGTGTGCATGTGTGCGTACTTTCATTTGTGCATTTCGTCTCTAGCGTTTTAACTTTCATTGGTATTTTGATCGATATTTAAATTGTTATTCAAGTGATTAATTAGTGCAAGTTTATATTATCTGTATGCTAAATTTGTAGAGGTACCTACTTACTAGGTTTTATCTATACTAGTTTGTTTGTTTGAACGCGCTAATATCAGGAACTTATGGTCCTATTAGAAAAATTATTTCGGTGTTAGATAGCCTATTTATCGAGGAAGGCTTTAAGCTATATATTATCATCACGCTAAGACCAACAGGAGCGGATTCACGGGGGTGAAACCGCGGGGCGCAGCTAAAAAAAAAACTTTATATGCTGATAATATAACCTAAATGTTGAATCATTGAATATTGTTTATAGGCTAATTAGTAATTACGAATCCATAAAAGCTTATGACCGTTATCAGATAATTTCATATTAATCAGTCCAGTTTTTAAAAGAGTCACAAACCTATTTCATGGGAAGCTGATAAGGCATTTCTGGTTATTTTTTTAAGGGAACTATATTTTCTATCACCAAAATTTATATTTGTCATCAAGTTGTATCACCTAATAAATAGATCTATCACCACGAAATATTTTCGTTCTCAGATAAACAAAAATTGTTCCCAGGTATGAATTATCAAATTAATGTTAATATATGTGTAAAATAAGAGATCGATAACCAATAAAATTATATTGCATTACATGAATATAAACTTCGTTCTTATAATAACAGTTTTGTTACTTAAATAATAGCTCTGTGCTCAGAATGGTAGATCTGTCACCAAATAAATCGATTATTGATCCCTGACTGCGACTCCTTTTTATTTGATATTTTGTCACCAATACAGTAGTAACATTTATTTCGTTCAGATATTAAATTAATAGTATTCGTTAGCAATTTAATACATCAATTTATAATTTTAATGAAAAAATGATCAAAGGGGCGGAGACAAATTGGCGCGCTTTAAAAATTGACCAATGATGACCAAATGATTATTCAGTGGTTATCATTTTTAAGAATAAATATTGATTATTTTAACTTTAATTAAGTGTTTTATCTACTATTCTGCTAGCCATAAGCCAGCTATTTTAAACCAGCGCTGATTGTTCAGTGGTAATTATTTTAAACAATAAATATTGATTATTTTGACTTAATTGTTTTATTTACTACTCCGCTAAAATTTTTATTTAAATATAATTTATACTACCAGTGGAAATTTAGAACCTTGGGAGTCTAGTTAAGTAGCAGAATCTTTTGGTTGAAACGATGATGACAACCCTAATTTTTTATTTGTACTTAATGCAATTTTCTAGTAACATAATATGATTTATTGGTGATCTCTTTAAATTAGTTTGCTTAAATACTTATTAGGACACACCTATTATAATACATACAAAAACATTTATTTGGTACTAGACCTTATATCTCAGGATTTTAGGTGATTTATTGTGGAACTGATTTTGCATTGTTTGGTGACTACATTTTGGTGACAGATCTACTATTTTGAGGACAAACCCTATTATTTAAGAAACACAAAACTAATTAAATTGGTGATAGCTTAAATGATACCCTTTTTTTAAATTAAAAGTGGGTACAATATAGAGTCATAAGACGTAATGGTTACACAGGTCACAGATATAAAAGTATAGAAAAATATCAGAATTTTATAGACAGAGTCGCGTGAACATAATGTATTTTTAAAACGAGTGTTAATAAATAATTCATAAAATTAAATCCAAGTTAGGAACTATACGTAATTATACTCCACCTTTTTAACATAATATCCAGGGTTCCGCCGTCCAAAAATTGAAAGAAATCAATAGCTTTGAATTATTTTTATTACTTTTGTGAATGTACCTAGTAAATATCGTGCTTTATGGGGTACACGGTGGATTCATGTCATCTGTTCCACTGATCGATTTTTTTAAATCACCCTCCGCCCAATTTCAACCCTTTTAGTTGTATTTTTCAATTTTCTGTGACAAAAGTAGACTGTAAATAATTTATATTTATGGTAAATTTAATTAAAATTATTTTAATGTGAAATTCTAACAAATCTATAACCTGAATCATTTTATTTTATTTTATTATTAAGAAGAAGAATTACGTATCATGGATTCCGAACGCCAGCAACTGAACAATTTTATTCCACGAATTAGGCAAAATCTCACAGGACAGCAAATTCTTGTCTCCGTGCTAAAATCAGTGACACAGATGTGAAATGGATCAGCTGTCTTCCCCACGGGATTTTATTTACGAATTATTCCACAAGAGTTGCCATTTTAACAAAAACATCAAGATTTTTTTTATTGGTAACATTTCATTACTTACCTACCGATCGATTCATACTCATAACTTATTAGTATAGAATTTAGTATTGGAAATGTTTCTTTACTTATATAAAGCAAATTGAAGAAAACCAAAAACACTAGAGTGTGAAGAACAAGACAGATATGTGACGTCAGAATTGGCTGAAATCCAGCGCTGGACAAGTTTGGCTGATCAGTTTTTGCTGATATGACTGAATTTTATATATCTACCAACAAGAGTATTTTTTTACCCTATGCTAACATATGTTTATGTGTGTTATTGTGACACATAAAGTTCATATTACATATTTTTAACTCAAATATGGCAATAATGGAATATTTCCTGATAAGAAGTGAGTCAACAGTTAAAACATCGAGAATTTGAACTGGGTCAGTGCTAAATTTAAATGGTCATTTACAATTTATTGGTTCAATGTTATCTCATAAGTGTTGCCTAAATTAATGATTGAAATCATTTAAATAAATGTCACAGCAATTAGGCAAATCTTTTTGTATAAGAATTGGATCATTTTATCTGGCCCAATTTGGAAGTTCTTTCGAATAAAACACTATAATGACGAAGTTGAAATATAGTCATTATTAAAAAAATCAACTAAATAGAATCATGAACTAATTTCTTTTCTCAAGTTGATAACCATTAACCATAGAGGAAAGAGCAAGATGTAGAGTCTAACACAGACTTTTTCAACGCATAATCTTTTGGAAATAACTGTAAAATAAAGATAGAAAAAAAGTGTACAGAACCCACGACAAGATTAAATACAATCTTTACCGAAATACTTATAGTATGTAAATATAATTGCATGTTATATTTTTCTTAAGTGCTCTAATTAAAAAAACAAATAGTAAATTGTATGGCATTTGTGTATAGTATACACTATACAGGATTAAAATTATAATATTAATTTGAATATAATTAGCAATATTAAAATGTGATGTATTCATGTGTTATGTAACTTTCCGAGTCTTGATAATATGCATTATATTAAATACTAGCTGTGCCCCGCGTTTTCACCCGCATTGCTCATTGCTCTTGTGATGATATATATAGCCTATAGCCTTCCTCGATAAATGGGCTATCTAACAACGATAGAATTTTTCGAATCGAACAAGTAGTTCCTGAGATTAGCGCGTTGAAACAAACAAACTCTTCAGCTTTATTATATTAGTATAGATTTTGTGAAAAAAAATGCCTGTTATAATATGTAAATTTATCTCTTACAAAACTGGATAAATCAGTGTCTTAATATTTACTATTCCAGTGTTCTCCATTTAAAGGATGGAGGAGGAACTTAATTTAATCAAAAGTTAGACTTTATTTACTCTTGGCAATGTAAATAAAAATATGCAATTTATGTGTTAGTTGAATTAACATAATCAAATTAGGTATGATATCAATTATTGTGAGTAATATAAAAATTACATCGTAACAATCTTACTAGATTAAATTTACTTAACTTACTAGATTAGTAAACATAATTTTATTCATAACAATTACTACAAACCATAGACACATTCAAACTAACTCAAACAATTTGTCTTCTTCACATAATAAAACAATAACGAAAGATAGTTTTAAAGACAAAGATATCATTCTTACACATCCTCTATACTTTATATTGTTTGTAATTAACTCATCAATTACGCTAATAGCTTAATTAAAGCCCTTTATTACCTACATCAGTTAAACACTTTATTCAACGTTCATTACTTCATACAAGATGGATACCGAACCTACGTTGAACA
>CAJQZN010017698.1:0-13118 GCA_907164685.1 Colias eurytheme | reverse complement strand
GATGTTAGCTTCGATAGTAGAGCCCGGTGCCACACCCGATCAAAGGCTTTTGCGACATCAAGACTAACGGCTAATGCTTCCCCTTTACTCTCAATAGCCGCAGCCCATCGGTGAGTTAGAAAGGCCAAGAGATCACCAGCCGAACGTCCATGGCGAAAACCATACTGATGGTCACTGATCAGCTGGTTCTCCTCCAGGTAACCTAAGAGCTGACGGTTGATTATGCTTTCCATGACTTTTGAGAGCAAAGAGGTAATAGCAATGGGCCTGTAGTTAGATATCGTTGCATCTAGTACATACATCTTCAGCTATACATCGAAATTATCCATCAGATCCAAAAATAAGAAACACAAAAACGAACTTTGTATCTAAATTGCACAAGTATCACAATAGCGTATCAACAAATGCCCCACAAAACACCAAAGCGAGTGGGAAACACACACACGCACACACAGGTGTACACTGTACAGGCATAGTCCGGTTACAAACTAGTCAAACCACCGAAGACAGGCGTCTAACGAGGTTTATTTCAAACTTTTTACGAAGTGACTAACATTTAGTTACTTTTTCCGAAGTTGGACAAAGTTAGACGTCGGACGAGGCTATATTTCAAAGCAGCCACTACTAGCTACTTTGTATTTTGTGCTGCATGTTGAGTTCCAACATGACATTATTTGCGAAGTTACAAACATTGATCATTGTGTTCGAAACTTCATCTTTGTGCCGTATGAATATTGCTACCTTAACTGAAAATTCAAATAAATGCATGGATAGAAGATACATAAATTATGTATAATCGACTACGGTTAAATGCTCATAACGGAATAATCGTATTTGCATAATCAAAACAAACAAGGATTCATTATTTAAAAGCATCAATTTCACTGATGAAACTTTTCACACGTTTAAAAGAGAACCGAACATAAGGGCTCTTTCAATTTATGCGTTTCGTATCGGACCGCTGCCGCACGTTTTCCGTGCCGCTAGTTATAACCCGCTGCCGTGCCGTTGCAGTACGGTAGCAGTCCGTTACCAAACGCTTAAATTGAAAGCGTATCTGACTGCCGTGCGTTTGTATGCTAGTGCTGTTTTAAATTTATTTGACACCAGTTAAGCCATGGACTCTGACGAAGAAACATATAGTGCTCTTATTGAAAAGTTTGGTTTTAAAGTTGGCAACTCTGTTAGTCAATTTCAATTTCAACTGCCCGTCCGTATTATTACCACGACTGACTTATATATTATAACCTCAAGACGCGCGTATTTCTGTTACTTGAGTACCCGTAGAAATGTAAGATGATTGAATTAGATTAGACCAAAAAATTAATTTTTTAGAGCATGAATATTCTCTGTCAAATCATACTGATATATCGATATTTTTTTATAAAAATATCAAAAGCGATTTTTTTACAAAAAACATCGATACGATATATATCGATACTTTATTGCATTTCCGACATCCCCATGGGACTTGCGACGTTTCCGCCCTGCTATCGAGCGTTCGCGGTACGGACGCCGCGCTGTTGCCGCACCGTGCATTTTGTATGAAAACAAACGACCGGCCGTGTGCCGTACGACAAACGCACCGCTTCGGCACTGTAGCGGTCCGATACGAAACGCCTAAATTGAAAGAGCCCTAAATATTAAATTAATTCGTAGACTGTCACACCATAACAAAACACAGTACCAATTGCGTATAACGCAAATCGCAATAATTGGATGGATGTCAATACTATGCTCATGAAATAGCAATTAATAACCGAGTGGACACAGAGGATGGGCGGTGTGATTGATGCGCTTGCGCCGCCAACGCTCGCAGCACCGTTAACCGCGGCCGACTGATAACTGGGCCGTGCGAAATTTCGATATGCGCCTCCTTTCTAATGAACAGTTCATTTATTATGTCGAGAATATATTATAAATTATAATATAAGGTGTGACGTTTCCCAGGATCTACAGGTAAAGCTATCGAGTGAATCCAGCGGGAGCTGATTGAAAAAAAAATTGATAAGAGAAACAGAAATATTAAGTAAATTTTCTTTTATGAGGAGACACGAAACAAAATTTTACACATAATATTTTCACTTTTATGGATTTTAACATAACACATTGTTTAAGAAAACATCGCGTTATTTTTTAGAAACTTCGCAGAAAAACATTACTTGATAGAGATAAACAATAGTTGTGAACAATATAAAGCAAAGTTTATTTAATTTAATTTTAAATAAAAATAAAATATTACATACCGAATCATATGAGATGTGTTCACGTGTTTTTAAGATGTTTGAATACTTGTTAACTAATCACATAAAAACAACGCAATTGATTTCGATAACTATCATCACACGCAATAAGATACATCAATTTTGTGCGTTTGTTCGTTTGAAATGGCTAGGTCCAATTTGAAAAATTATTTCTCCAGCAGAAAGCTACATTAACTACGAGTGATTTTATTTTCTTTTTTTACTTCCAGTCAAATCGAAAAGAGCCAGCACGAGCTGCTAGTACATTACGCAAACTTAATACAACAGCGACACAATAACAGTACCATTTGCAATTTGTCTTCGTTAACAGTGAAATTAGTAACATGCATAAACATTTGGCAGCACAGAGCCTCATCAGGGCGCACACTTTGTATTATAATCAACGTGACATTATCATCGCGTATCAAACGGCAAACGACCCGTGTATAAACATCGTTGTTTACCTCGCTCAAGTTCGTTCGAGCTGCGTAATTAACAAAAAAATTATGTCTGCAGATATATAGTATACGACATCCATTATATTCTACTAGCTTTCCGCCCGCGGCTTCGCCCGCGTTTTCAGAGAAAAACCCGTTCCCGTAGGATTTCCGGGATAAAACCTATCCCATGTCCTTTCTCGGGTATCAAAATATATCTATACCAAATTTCATGCAAATTGGTTCAGTAGTTCAGGCGTGATTGAGTAACAGACAGACAGAGTTACTTTCGCATTTATAATATTAGTATGGATGTTGCGTTCAATTTTATGGGTATAAAGCAGAAAAACAGTTATAAATTGCAACATATCAATGTCAAAACTATCTACCTACCTATCTATTTCAATCGTCATTATTCGTTTTCACAAGTTATACCACTATCTTCCATAAATTATAACTAACAATGTTGAACTTTCTTTTTTCTTATTGTTTTATGTACCTACCTATTAATTATATTTGAAAACGTTTTCAACCCTACAACCAAGTCACAATTTCTCTCGATCATATCAACATCGATGAAATCCTTTAAACAAAACCAAGTTCCTATCTCCTAGACTATAATTTCTACAGACACACAATAACACAATTAGGCTAATGGCACACTAATGGTGTCGCAGAGCAGCAGTCTATGCTCTATGGCACGCTGTTAGCGGCTATAAAAGGATCTGTCCAAGAATAGACAAAACCCGCCGTTGCCGCGCTGCACGCTGTTTAAAAATGTAGAAACAGTCCGCCTTGCCTTGGGGTCGTTTAAAATTTTTATAGCACACAACATTCATTCCACAAACCTACTAGCAACGTTTGAATAATACACATACAATTGTGCTGTGAAATATTCAATTGTCTTGCATCAGAGTCATATTTTCAGCGTTTATGTAATAGGCATGGACGTATAAAAAAAGACGGACGCCGTATTACGAACAAACAACGTGAAGCCACCATAGTAAGCTAGCGATCGTGTAAAGACAATAAACACGCACACACTCTCACCATAGTAAGCTAGTCGGCCGCCATTACGTCGTGAACTACCGACTGATTAACTGCGTCACTGTTTCACAAAAAATATTTAAAATGCCGTCTTGCGTGGTTAAATGGTGTCGCAACAGTACAATATTAAATAACAAAACACGAGGGATTATATTCCACAGGGAAGCAAATTATTTCTTTTATGTTTTAATGCCAAAATTATTACGGCAAAATTTATAAAAAAAAATACAGCCGCCATTGTCAACAGGACAGCTGTTGCCATGGCAACATGGCACACACACATGGATGTTTCGCCGCCATTACTAGGCTTCACTCAATGTTGGCGATATACCGTCCGTCTTTTTTTATACGTCCATGGTAATAGGTATGTAATTTTTATTGGCACTAAAAGTTAAGGTGAAAATTTAAAATGATTGAAGCTTCGGTCAGTCTTCTAAAAATTATTTAATTCTGTTCTTAAATTGAACATAACTAGATTAAATACAATGTTTACTGATGACGTTATAAAAACAAAGTATAAAATGAAGGTCAGGGCAACTTTTACAATGTACAAGTACCTACAGTAAATAAACGCAAATTAACAATTATTTAAATAAATTAAAAGATCTCAACTACTTTTTAAACTTCCATTACAAAAATAAAGTTTATTAAAATAATCAACTGTTCCTGACAAAAACATTAACCAAAGCCTTTATCCTACCAATAACAATGCAATTTAAACTAAAGGTAGAGACAACAAAAAAAGCAAATCCCCGTCTAATTTTCATACTAAATTACAAAGAACCGTCTAGCCGTGCCTTGAAACATTAACAGCCGTACAAATAAAAACTTGCTTATTCAAACCTTATGCAATGCATAGATATGATAAGAATAAATAAAGAATAAGGATGTCATAATTTCTTACAAATAAATTTGGAATAACGTCGATGTATCTATGCTCACGCTATGCAATAGGCGCGAAGCGGCAACGTCGCAATTCATTCACAAAATTATGAAAAACATTGAAATTGTCTACGGTTAAGCCTTGGTGCTGTCATTTTGCTGACGTTTGACTTCGTCGAATTTGTTGTGAAGTTTCATCATACGATGTTCTGTTTATTTATTTTTTAAATATTTATTGGAAATAATTTAAATATATCATTAAATATGCAAGCAAATGATAGATAACGCTATCAAATATCTGGAGAACAGAAGATAAACCCACCTTGAGATAGAGAGTTGCCAAATAACTGGTACTCAAAACATACAACTCCAGGCTTAGAAGATTTATATTTTCAACGAAAGTGTATATTATTGTGATAAGTTTAGAAATAAGTTTTATGTATGTATGGTTTGGTGCATGTTGTAAATAAATAAATCATTATAAATATCAAAAGGGTTTTTCATAATTTCGTATATTTTGACATTTCATACAAAATTTTCCATTTCAATAGGTACGTAATGAAATTATTAATTTGCTCAACTTTTTCTACTTCTCGTATACTCTCATTGCTATTATCTCAAATTTAGATTGAAAATTGCTTCTAAAACTTGTAAAACACAGCACAATGTACTAAAAGATATGTTATAACTCGGTTATGTCAGACTTATACTAGGGTGGTAGCCGTAATAAGGTCGGAATAGCATTAGTATGAATACTTATTACGAAGTTATACTAGGTTACATTTATTTCGTGTTTATTTGTATGATTTTTCCTTATTCTTAGTCTATTCTTTGCATAAAATGTTATAACTCGTTTATTTGTACGGCTGTAAGCCTATAGCAAGCTGTATCTAGTTCAGGTCATCGCGAGAATCACGCCATCCACATCACGCAATATTGTTTATTTACTGTGCCCAGATAATCTCAATCAGAATACTGAACAATATTAAAATATGTACTGTTTTTCGTTTATCTTTATTATTGCTATAAAGCAGATTTAATTACCGCAAGAATAAATGGTTATTAATTAAAATATGACGTCATGCAAGGTGTGATTATTAGGTCCTCTACATTAACAATAAATAAAAGCCTCAATAATACGAATCTCCTGAAAATTTATTTAAAAATGTCCTGGTAACACATTTAGCACCGCAGCTATATAAACTACGGCACCATATTTACGTCCCTGTAATATTATCAGTTTTTATTTAGCGTTCTGGAATCTGCTCATAACGATAAACATTACAAACAGCTAGTAATGAACGCACATCTCTCAGTGAAATCTCTCAATGAACGACGCAAAAGTTTGTATATAAACTCACGGACGTAAAAAAAATTCATAGCGCGATTGAGAAATCGAGTTTAACAGGAGCGTTGAATATTGCGACATCTATTGTCGTGTTCGCGAAGCTGTGTGTTTCATCACCATATTATTATATATCTCATAATATGTTGTCCGTCTCAATTGGATATAGATTTTGAATAAAATCGTTCTAGATCACAAGAGATGCTTCTTATATATCCCTGTAATAAATATTGAAGGTAATATACTTTTATTTAAACAGAGCATGTACGTAAATAACAGTAAACTCGTACCGTCCAAAGTCATGCACATAACTTCTGAAACATTTAAAGAAGTTAGAGCGGAGCCTGAAGGCTGTAACCGTAAAGTTTCTATATCAGGCTCTGTCGTAAATTCTGAGCTCTAAATAAGATAAGACTTGATCTTAGCTTGAACGTGGGATAGATTTCGCCATATCTTGATGCATATAAAATATATAAGACATGCCATTAGACCAAAAGAGGGACTTGAAAAAAATATGATTAATACATTGATCGCTGTTTCTAACAGTTCTTTATGCAATCGATTAAAGATAAAAAAGACAGGTTCCGCCTATGGAGGTTGTATCTGATGTCAGTTCAGGGGTTTTTCCACCATTAGTTCAGCGAATAAAAATAGGCACAAAGTTCACTGCAATTTTAAGAAAGATCCAACCTTTTAAAATAAAAATGATTTTTATCAAGTACAGGATACAGATTAATTAACACTCCCTGTTGTAAAAACTTGTACAAAAGCCCTCAAACCAGTTGGCTCAATGTCTTGACACAGTTCGCAGTTATATACCGTGCAAATACTTGACTACAGAGTACAGACTACAGAGTATTGCGAAAATTTACATTTTATTCAACGTCCGCAGTTGTTACGGCCAGCGCGATTTCTATTGGAATACAAAAAATACTTTTGGCCTTCCTTGCTAGGCATTGTCTTGGCAGCCGGCGACTTGGCGCGAGTTACCTTTCTATCTTGCTTTGCGACTTTAAAATAAACAGCAGAGAGAAGATTACCCGCTTGAATGCTTTTTAACTGATAAGAATTAACATTATCTTGTACGCTTTTGACTTTAGGGAAGAGAGTAGACGATTTTTGCGATCATAATATTTATTCTTATAACTGATTCACTAATCCCGTTTCCTCAATTAAGATGAGTAGGTACTTCACGACTTCCTCATTGTTTCAGTATTACGTATAATTATTGTTAACTAGCGGTCCGCCCCGGCTTCGCCCGTGGTACATATTTACGTTTTCTCTACATAAAAACCATCCTCGTACTTCAAGGAATATAATAAAAAAAGAATTATCGAAATCGGTTCAGCCGTTCTCGAGTTATGCGCTTACCAACACATTTTGCGATTCATTTTTATATATTTGTTAATTACAGATTAACTATTTTTTCGAAAAATTCATAGCATTTTCTTGAAATTTGACTCATAAAACTAGGAAAACTTAGCATTTTCTTCTAGGTAGATACATGTTCATATCTAATCGAGTAATATTTTATTTTGTTTTGTGTTATGCATTTACTTATATGAACCTATAGAACTATATAATTACTACAATTACGAATTTTAGTACATATTTTTATTATTTAATTATGTAACAACTCCAAATTCTCATAAGTACGGACTTAGCCTCAGCCAAGTCTGTACGAGACATAAATATATTTTTGGCCTTATTATTTACGCTCACTTTAAGTAATCTAAAGTTGGGCATGTCAAGTGGCTGTCACAACTTCTGATAAGGATCCTTCGAAGAGATCACCCGACCCCGAAAAGTACGCTAATTGAAGACTTTATTATACGTATTCTACAAATAACTTGTGTGATATATATCATTCGTTTAATGTGTAGGTACCCGATCTATTTTTTTCATACAAAGTAAATAGTAATCAAATATGTAGTGTAGACTGTAGAGTGTAGATAGTAGACTGATCGATCAAATAAAAATAAATCCTAGTCTGAAACTTCACCATTAGCATATTATGTACTTAAAATCTCGCCACACTCCTCAAGCCACCACTCGTATGTCTGTTAGATTCTGTCATACCTACACCCAAAGTGACCAAACCATCCACATCCAAATCCATAAAAAACAGCATAAAAACTAAAATCGTCACAATAATCGTTGCTGGCTGAACAATCGAAACTTTCCCGTGTCGTTTTCGACATCGCTCCATTGTTCCGGCGATATCTCGCGTCGCGTCAAATGCACTCACAATGCGTATATTGTCTGCAACACTTGCGAGCTATGATATGTATTCAACTGTAGGCGATGATTGGTTTATTGAAATATTAATACGTACCTAGGTCATGGTAGTAAATATTTTTAAAATATTGTCTTTCAATGCGAAATATATTCAAAAGAGGTAGGTAAATTACCTACAGAATTAGTGTTGTAGTTAATAAACTTCATTTTGTCTACAGAGCATCATTGATATTATATGTATTTCTTTATTCACCAATTAGATGCTTCTTAGACGTTAAAAAATCTCAAACACTTCGTATTCATAATGCATAATGTGATCATATAAACATTTAATAATATAAAATCTTGCTCTTTCCTATACAATCGAAATCATGCTTAAGTGCTACGCTTTCCTGTAAATAACCAACATCACTAATGCATTGACCATAGTCTATTTTTATTCCGATACATATTAAATCGTGTACATTTACATACAAGACGAAGGGAGTGAATGTATAATTTGCAACTTGATCACTTGGCTAACTTGTCGCTTCCGCAGCGACAACGTGACTAAATAAGGAAATAATTAATTTACTTAGCTATTGAGACAAAATAACACTCGTTACGTCAACAAACAAGTAAAACTTGTAAACATAATTTGATAAATACTTGTATATTATTTTATTATTCGAGGGATACAAAAAAGATTATGATATTTGTTTTTTTACTGTTTTTCTCGACTTTAGACCATTTTGCTTGTATTTATAATCCTACAATTTATTTATATTGGTGTGAATATGCTACGATAGGATTATAATACAAATTATAACTTGATTTGATTACAAGTATAGAGATTATGACCTGTGCCCTCATGGGAGGCCCGTGTCCCAGCAGTGGGAACGAATATGGGCTGATGATGATGATAGAGATTATTTTATACAAGTCCTACTCGAAAACAAATTAATTTTTTAAAGCAATCTCGTGATTTTAATAAAAACCGCTTACAACCTTTTAAAAAAGTACAATATTTCTAGATTCATGAAAAGTTCATATTTATCTTACACTATATCTACCGTTTTCCTCAAAATAACAAAAGCTTATCACAGAAATCATTAAATATTCATTGATATCATTATACCATCACAATACCAAACACGCGTCCACAACAAAGCTGAAAATTATCTTTTATCAGAGATAACAATAACGACGTTTTAATAACAAGCATTCCACCATCGCGACATTATTGTGTCCGTAAACAAACGGGACTGTTCCAGAGTGATATTTATTAATACATTAATTGTATATATATAGACCGTAATAACGACATAGACGGACGGACGGTGTCACTCGCAACCCGACAGCCTCCCGTGGTGCGTGAATATCGAACCTATACAAGCTAGCTATACGTAAATGAGAAAATACGTAAGCAAATAGGGTACTATAAATATTCAAATTGGATTGTTTGTGTTTATAGTTTATACCGATAACTGTAGGAAAATTTAAAAGTATGATTATTATTAAGAAGCAATTTAACTGCATTTCTTGCGTAGCGGTTACAGTTATTTATTATAAAGAAATAGGATATTTTTTTTTAAATTTTCTTTTCTTTTTATGTACTATTTTTTGTATACGAACGAGAGAATAATGCTTCATTACGTTTCTTTTAATATGAATATTTATCGTGATTTACGATTCTTAACTGACGCGTAATTATGTAAAAAAAGACATAAGTAGTTCTGTGGTACAAAAAAACAATTCGATACATCAAGTTACTAGTGTAGTAGTGACAAGTGACAACTAAACGAACCGTACTTCCTGACCAATCCCGTCCATCAAACGTCCGCACGCTATTATCCCTACCGTGCGCGCTTTCCACCGACGGCGATGGCGCGGGCGCGACCCACATGTCACAGTCACACCTAGCCACCTAGGTGTCGCCGAGAACTGGCTCTATGTAGATTATTTAAATGAAACATGTTTTAAATTACTTCTCTTATATAAATGGCGTCTAGATGCTCATTTATTTTTATTATGATTATTCCGCGCTAAATTTTAGTTTAATGTTTTAATCCGATAACATTTTATCCGTCGTAAAGTATTATTAGATCCAGTCATAAGACATAAACATGATAAAAATGTATTTAAGTAATAATTTTAAACTTCACTGCCTTGTTATTGCTCATTTCTTATTCAAATAGTGCAACATTCACTTTTATACGAGTGCTAAATATAATTGTACGGCCTTAGAGTTCAAGTTTCAACTATCAAATGTTCTAAACTTGTTTGTGTCGTAAAAGTATTTACGTCTAACATTTTATAAATACCTTGTTGTTTCTGATATTCTCGATACACTGGCTGTGTTAAAGTTACCTGTAACAAAAATAAAACATATTGTTATAAGCATGAACTAAAAAGTTTTGGCTCGTGTAAACCTCACAAAGGTTTTGGGCATTTCACGAGTTTGTTTGTACAACCTTATCGAATAAATTGTCAAATATGGTATTTTGAATTTTCTAAACTACATTCTGGTTTGAAGATGGCACAACGTTCTTATGATTCATAAAGGTACTTCATGCCGCCAAAAACAATCCATCGAATATTTTATCCGATTATTAAACAGTGTCAATTAACTGATAACATCATTCATTTCATTAATCGATTAGCGGCTTTTATTGCATTCTACTCTTAAAACCCCTTTATATTAATTTTAATTACACATTTTCAATATCACTGCATACAGACAAACCGTGTTATTGCGACAAAATAGACGTCTAATTTCGCCATTAATCTTTAAAAATAGCTGTCATACACGTTTGCCAATACACTACGTCAAATTTACACAACAATCAATTATAATGAGACGCGACTTCAAATATGATTTTTTTTATCGCGCTCAACTAACGCGTCAAATTGTGTAATATATTTACAATATAAAAAAAATTAATACACGTATCCTTTGACGCGTGAATACATTTAAAATTACAAAGCCATCGACCTCATATAAATGCGAAAGTACGAGACAGAATTTAAATTTAATCAGAAAAAAATTTATTGAATTTGAAACTTGTAAACCGCATAAATGAAAGAGAAGCTCCCATTGGTTTCAATCTTACATTCAAAAATAGAAATTGACGCCTTTTTAAGACGCCAAACGAACTAAAATATCACTAAACAAGGGATAGATACTAAATACTGATAAGTATTTTAACAGTTCAGACCACATTACCAAAACACCACAGTAGCTATTTTATTTAACAACATGAATCGAACTACAAATAACCATGATCCCGATAATTCCCAAGTCCCAACCAACACATATTCATCTATTATTATTCCACGTGCGCGGCGCGGGAACCATAGGCTCTACTAATCCATCACGCTGATCCAAAGCTGTCTAGCCAGGTGATCACGATCTCACGAATCACGATATTACCATAGTATAAAGAGAACAAGTAGGCCATCTCCCGGCGTTCAGAAACGCACGGTACCTAAACTCTGTAGGGTTGTCACTTGTCACTTGATATGTTAAATAATTGTACAAACAAACACAGACCGCTCACAGCAATGGCGCTCCCCTAACGAGAACGGTCCATGAGAAGGAACCTAGCGGCGTTGTGTGCGTGCTTGCGTACGTCAAGCTTGCGTACATCAACGGGGGGTGTGGCGAATCGCTACGCGTACATACAAACGGCGCGAAGTATCTTTGTTCGAAGATAACTTACTTGTTCTCTGATCATAGTATATATGATATTACCGCCATGACATTTGCATGACAAAGTCTCCATCCCACGCCGACCTGATTCAGCGATATCTGGTCAAATCCACGCAATTCGCTTGTATTTTTAATGCGTGATGCACGTTCACCTACATACGGCTAAATATTTTAAAAGTTCATGTTTGTCATAAGCATCCGCATCAGAATCGAGTCATCACTGAATAATTTAGATGTGGGATAGGAGTGCTGAAATGTGAATAACGTATTTGGGGCATTCTGTACATTGACAAAAGGATTATTGAGTCTTTCTGCTCAACTAAACTATACAATGAATGATAAAAAAAGCCTTGCCTCATCGAAATGTACATCCACTATTGCATTGCTTTTAGATATGCGACAGAATTCTAACCCTATCCATCAAATCTAATCATAATCTTTCACTTCCACATCTATAACACGAACGGAGACTACTACAAATAAAATATAGATGCAAATACGCTAAGATCCAACATTACTATATCGATTTGCCCACTCATTCATCATTGTCGAACGCATTACAGTGTACATTCTCCCCCCTCCCCCTTCCCCCAAGCACGGTAATATCTGTCTATTTTTGAGCACACACTCGTCGATCGTAACTCTTAATGTCTCTCCATCAGAGATTCTTCTAATAACACATGCGAAGCGTTTATACGCTGTTGAATTATTATTAAAACATCGTAAGATGACGCTAAGGTGCATTATGAGATGGTTAACGTTACAAAGTTGTTTATAAGTTTTATTTATCGAAATAATATGTCTCCGTAACGACTAATCTACATGCAACCATGTTATTCTGGACCCTGATTGAATCAAAGCTTCGATGCATTTCGATGAAATTTAACTTAAGGAAATATCCAAGTTAAGAAATAAGAAGAATTAAGAAGACTTTCTACAGATATTGTTGAATTGTGTATATTGGGAATTCTTCTTAGATGGAAAAGATTTCGAAGGTATTTCAAGACATTAACACCACAAATGTGGCCAACTATTTGTCCAGTATACAAATTTCGCAAGGAACCACTCCGGGTTACAATCTACAGCGTGCTGGCAGATGTCAGCCGTGAGGCCATCCGCCCCGGGGGCCTTCTTGGGATTGAAGGACCTAACGGCTCCCTTCAACTCCTCCATGATGAAAGGAGGATCGTCCGGACCCATCGGCGGTTCGGTGTCCAAGGACTTCGCCCGCCGGC
>CAJQZN010017696.1:0-25342 GCA_907164685.1 Colias eurytheme | reverse complement strand
AAATTTAACCATTCTTTGACTAACAAAAACTCGTATAAATTACAAGGCCGAATAATTTTGAATAATTAAAACATGGTATATCGATTAAAAATCGGAGGCGTTAACATCGATAAATCGTTTTTTGCTTACAACGTTTTTTTGTCAATCGATAGATACTATATAATTAATGATTTAGTCTATTATTATGTTTTAAGTATTTTATCCTTGTTTTAATGTGGAAATATGGTGTAATTGTAAAAAAAATGTAATTTAAATTCAGAAATTAATTTTATTTGTAAAAAAAAAATGTTTTAAGGACTCTCGGCTGAATATTATGCTTTATGTTAATTTATTTAAAGTTGGTTTGAAAATAAGGAAATTTATGATAAACTTTGTGCTTCTTAAAAATTTTTGAGACTTTATCTATCAGGTAGGTATCAAGTAATAGTACATAGTACCTAGTGAAGTCCCATGTCCCCAAGTGGGGTAAGGGGCAGATGTATTATACATCTGTTTCACTGATCGATTTTCTTTAGGGACAAGTAGGTGATCAGCCTTCTGTGTCCTACCAGACAGAGACATTTTTTTTTCTTCGTCTCCACCGGGAATCGAACCCAGGACCCCTCGGTGTTACGCTGACGCGTCAACCACTGTACCAAGGAGGCGGTCATTAAGTATTAGGTAATGTATAGAAACTTACAAAAAGCATTTTGAAAATATGTATTTGATTATTATTGAAACACTTTTTGATCCAGTAATAGACTACAGGCCCATACCTACAAATCATGGAGATAAGTGCAAAAAATCTCTACCTGTACTTTCGAATTCTCATCTGCATTCAGTTGGACAGCTTACAAGTGACGTCATAGTGCTGAATCTTATTATTTTATACTCTTATATCGTTCTAGATAGGTCACCTGGTGGTTCAAATGATCCATAATTTTTTCAACATGGGCATGTAGTCTATAAGTTTCAGTATTATATAGATTTCAACCACTGAGGCTATGTGAAAATATTGATATTTTAAAGATCGGTATCCATTTCCAATTAAAACTTTTGTAACAAATTATGTACTTGTATATTAAGTTTCTTAATTTAACGAAGTTTCCAAACAAATTTTAATTTTCAAAGGAGCAAAAATTTTACTAAATTAATAATATTATCTTCTAATATACAATAAGGATAGAATACTGCTACTAACTGAATAGAAGTACAACCGAAACGGCTAAGCCTTAAAAGATGAAAGCACAAAGTTTAAATACGTTGGAATTTAGATAAATGGTTGATTATATTTAATCAGCAAAAAAAATACGATAGTTAATCAATTATTAAAAATAACTTATTGGTGATAAAATATATTTTAAACGACTGCAAAGGTTCACTGCTCTCAAAAAATGGACGAAACATAAAATCCTAAACAAATAAATAATTTAAAATTAAAAATAAAATAATTTCATTCATTCTATATAAGAAACGATACAACCCCCACTGAGCAACAAAATGATTCATCAACATTTTGAATAAGGTTCATCAGCTACCAAACAACAAAAATCACATCCAATTTGGTACATCAAGTCAAGAGGTGACGCATTAGTATGTATGTGTGACCGTGCATTTACATCAAACGAACATAGAGCTAGAGCGTTCTTTCGTGATCTTTTAGTGTAAACGAAAACTCGAATTCAGTGTTGTTCAGTATTAGAACATTGCATAGAATCTTTTCGAACGCACGAAAGAACTAAACTTAACTATTTTAAAAACGGAAGTAACAAAATTTACTTCCAAAAACATGAGCTATCATCAAGTGAAAATCCTGTAAAAACTGTCCAGTCGTTTTTGAGTGTAACCGAAACACACATAGTCAATTTTTTTTGAAGTGAAACTTCTTTAGCCGCGTTGATAGTAAAATTTCAAGGTCGCGTCATGGCAATTCCGTCACATCGGCGACGATTTTGCTATCTTTGCCGAAGAAGTTTCACTTCTGACACGTGTACTCAGCACACATGCTCTTTATTTTGATAAGTAACCATATAGGTATATCTACTTTCAGACAAATTTAATAAGAAGCTATTTATTTCCACATTACTACAGTCTTCAATTAAATATTTATTTTTATTAATGTGATGTGTGATAACTTGATAAGTTATAAACCACAAAAAATTTTTAGAAGCAAAATGAACCACAACAAAAAACATTTAAATATTTTATCAGATCTTGGCTAAGAATTTTGGGTTTTAACCCATGACTCAACAGGTTTATAAAAAATGTGTATGTATGTTCAGTTATCACACAGAAACAACTGTTTTGAATTTAACCTTTTTACTCAAAATTGATTTAAAAACTGGATGGATGAACGAATTTAAAATTGAAATAATAGAGAAAAATAGTTTTCAGATTCGATAGATTTCACAGAAATCGCACATTAAAAAATTATCTCTGAACATAATTTGAAACCTCAATTTTTTAAATTACTTGCTAGTGAAAAACTGACTTGACTCTCGTGTTAGTATAAAGAACAGAATTCCAATACAATTAATATTTACCTACATTTTACAAATAGAGCTCTAGCTCCAACGTTTTGACTAACAAACCCTTTTTTGTTCATAAAATATCGAAAAACATTATTTAAATACGAAAATCTATAGAGAAATTTAGCTTTCCAATATATTATGATATCCCTCTTCAATTTAAATCCAAGTTGAAATAATAAACAGCTCTATCCCATTAGAAATTTAGTTTTTAAACGGAATTAAAACACGCTTTTTTCATAATTCTCTCATCATTTATAGCGAACGTAATCTACCAATGATCACCCTTGCTCTATGAAAATGAACGTGTTTTAAATCCGTTTTTTTAACACTCGCGTGAAAGCAAAATCGTCTCTATTCCCTTAACATAAGACATACATTTGAATGTGTTTTTGAACCTTGTTTGGTACATTGAAACTTATTAAAAAATCGATAAATCGGGCACCTTTTGAATATATAAGCTACCTTGTCTCACTTCAACGATTATCACTAACTTTTTTAACTATATTATCGTAGTGTGAATGAAAATTTCTCTTAATTATTATCAATTATTATTGGGCTTGGCTAGGCACAGTGCATTTTTGGTACAATTTATATTTTAGTTTATATTTTATTTCATAATATGTATTTCAATTTTTACGTTTAAAAACCTATATTTTCAAAACCAGACAATGCAAAGACTTCGTTTATATGTAGATGTATGCAGAAATATATTTTAAGTTGACTTAAAATTTAGTTTATCTTTATATAGAGTAACACTATATTTGTCTCTTTTCTTCTCATGTTAAATAACGTTAAGGAAGAGAGACAAAACAGCTGCTTTCTTTCATACGTTTGTCATAAAACATAGTACTTACTATTTGATAATCTGTGATAAGCTATTATCCGTATAATCAGTATAATCACAGATTATTAAATAGCATTAGGTAATAGTAATAATGTAACGTGTTCAAATCATAATCGGGTGATTAGTGGCCAGCTTTATATTAGTGCTATTCAAGTTAAGACTTATAATCAAATCTTAGTAATAGGAATGTTTCACTCATTACGAATTTGTCAGTTATTCTCCAAATTTTATGCGAATGGCATAATATGCGAATTAAAATGAATTCAAACGATTCCTTTTTAAATTAATACATATAGACATTGAACATGTTTAAATAATTTCTTGATATCGATCAAAATCACGCTTCAATATCTTAAAAGCTTGTCATCAAATAGGAAATATTTGACTGTTTGTTATTACGATTTAACTCAAAAAAAATATTCCAATTTAAAACAAGTAGGTATTCCTCAAGCACTCTATCCTGGCTTTTTCCCTTGAACATATACCAATAGCCCATAGCAGGGATCATATTATGGTGAAAGAATTAGAAATCTGTCCAGTAGTTCCCGAGATAAGCGCTTTCAAACAAAACTCTTCAGCTTTACATTAACTATTATGTGTCTTTAAATTTAAGTTTTATTTAGATGTAGTATAACCTGGGCCATGACATCCATACTAATATTATAAATGCGAAAGTAACTCTGTCTGTCTGTCTGTTACTCAATCACGCCTAAACTACTGAACCAATTTGCATGAAATTTGGTATGGAGATATTTTGATACCCGAGAAAGGACATAGGCTACCTTTTTTTGCGAAATATGTACCACGGGCGAAGCCGGGGCGGACCGCTAGTAAATATATAATATCAAATATGCGTATGAAACAGCACTGATTGGCCACAATCACAATTAATTTTACCGCATATACTTGTAACACAATACTGTACACTATAAATCAACAATGTAAATTGATTGCTTCTTGTAGTACGGGAGCCCACGATGCTAAATGTGGATTTACTAGATCGGATATTAGAATTGGTAGAGTAGACGATAGCGATAGAAAAGGTCCTATAATGTTACCACTTTTAGCGGTGGGGAAGCGTATTTCGCCTGACGATTTGAGCTTAACCTTAGGAAATGGTGGAATTTTTAAATTTTCTGTCGGGCCCCCTGAGCGCACCTACCAATATTTACTACTCATACTGGCTGGAGGTAGTCATCTTTAGGATAGGGACCGTTCCCTATATTAATCTGACGCGCTCAAAATATCCCAAAATTCCCTCTTGGCCTCCCCTACAATTGCATTAATATACAAAGTAGATCTCTGATTTAAACCGTACCAAACGTTTGACCCATAAATTATTCAATAGACCTCATTCTGGTTCGTTTATTCCATTTGATATACTTTTTAATGGGAATTTATTAGCGCTCTCGAACTTTTAGTTTGTTTAAATAGTGGTGCCAATTTTTAAAGTGATTTATCTATAAACGAATGAACCAATTTGGCTGAATTTTCGACATACGATCACGATTTTAAATAGTATAGGTAACAAGCTACTACTCTCAAAACGTTATGAGAAGAATGAAAACCTTTGAAATTCAGGATTTTGTGGCAAAAACATGTTGCAATAACTTTAGCCACGTCTGCTCTAACTCAACTTTTTTTTATTATTTTAGTGTTTATAATTATCCTTAAAACAAACGATTGTTTGCTAATTATTTGAACACGTTACACTCTTAATAATCAAAATTACATCAATGAACCAAAAAATCCAACATAAACAAGTCTTTGCATTCAATTTAGCATAATTACCAAACAAAATTTAGAACCACATTAAAAGCACTAAACCCACATTAAAAAAACGTAAAAAACCCCGTCAGAAACATTTTAACGTGTCACGTTTGATATACAGACGCCATAATTCATCCATTCTTGCACTGTGCCTTGGATAAAGCCCAACTTTTATAAAAATTATACCTACGGACTGACGAAAATCGAGGTCAAAATAATTATATATATAATATACTAAGTACACAGCACAACTAACCGAAACTAAGGTGAGTGATTACCATGAAATTGTTGCATTTGAGTTTCATATTGCATTTGTTCAGCTTTGAAATTAAAAACGACTCGTATCGTGTCGTAGTTTCCCCAACTATATGGGTAATATACTCCGTATTTAGTTCTAAAACTTAGTATAGATGGTAGATCGATATACGTATTTACCCCCAAATTTAGGCAGGATTCTGCCCAGTACATCTCTGTTAAAAGGCAGCAGATTCAAAGCTGGTGTAATTAGGCTCAGATGCTATTCGTTTATGATTGCATTCGGCAACTTGCTCTGAATGTCGCAAAAAGCCAAAATATCCTTGTAACTTAAAAGTGACGAATAAAACTTCTATTAGGTACGTTACGTTATTCCAAAAGGTCCTATCCTACCAGTTTTTGCACAGGATTATACTTTCAAGACCTGTCATATTTAAAAACGATTTATAAGATTTTATAACCCCAAATCTGGGTAAACAAATTCGCCCTGTATACGTATATACTCAAAAAGGTGGTCAATACAAAAAATCTAAGACTTTGTATTACAATACATTGGTAACATCCAAAACTTTCACCATATATATGGGTATATTCATTATTCACCTTCTAGATAAAAGGATCTTTTATTCCGTGTACAATACGGTTTCTCAGATCGAGGCTTTTTGCTACTACCGCTTTTTTGTGAATAGACATACTGGGTTAATGGAAACTAATGTAATTATTAAATCGTTCGTGAATCCGTCTAAATTCATCAAAAATAACACATGTTAAATAACTATTTAATATCAAAATACGTCCATAATTTAGTGCAGAAAATCTTAACCTTATAATCGGCTAAAACTTTCTATAAATTACCTATATATATAAAAATGAAACCCGTTTCGCGTTGTCACGGCATCACGTGTGAACGGCTGTACCGATTTCGATAATTCTTTTTTTATTATATTCCTTGAAGTACGAGGATGGTTCTTATGGAGAGAAAACGTAAATATGTACCACAGGCGAAGCCGGGGCGGACCGCTAGTATGATATAAAGTATTAAAAGCCATTTAACAGTCCTTATTTTAAATGAAAATCTACTCTTTTAACCATCCTGAATACGAAGATTCTTATTTCGTCAGTTTTCTAAGATTATCATCAATAGAAAGTTGTTCCATATTGCTTACAAGAAAAGACAAAGAAACAATCTTTGTTATACCGTTGCATTAGATACTAGGCCCTTCGCTCATGGAGCTACTCAAAAAGAACTAGTCACAAACTCAAATTACTAACGAGTTGCCTGAGCGTCACAGCCCATACCTGTTCTATGGAGATTCGCACACGACGCGACTAGTTACTAACTGGTGAGTAACGCGTTAGCAACCAATCACGCGCGACGCGTCTTGCCGGTCTCCACGCTACTGGTTTCCCGAGTTTCTTTGTTTTTTATGAAAATGAACGAGAAAACATTGACAAGTGACTGAAACCTTATAACTTGAGTAGCGTTGTATGCGAGATACAATTTGTAACTGGTTTGTAATCGTAATTACTGATTAGTTCAGTCATTTTTGAGTAGCTCCATGAGCGAAGGGCCTAAGTTTCAACTATCTAGCGAATTGTACACAGAATTAAATGCGTAGATCTAACTACGAATACCTACTTGGTAGAGTTAGTTTAGTTTACGAGTTAAACTTTTACGTATATTTTCATCCTTAAAAATCCAAAACAAGACAAAACATTAACATATTATTCTTTTTTTTGTAATTTAAACAAAACTGAACAGCCATTTGTATTACGTATGTAAAAAAAACGTTTTAACAGATCTAAGAAAAACATATTTGCGTATCTTTCTAACAATCAGAAACCTCAAAAGTAAAGGCTTAGCTATTATCTGTAGCATTTGTCTAATCTGTTACATCTATATTGTCATTAATTAAAAGAAATATGTACAAGAAACTTTTAAATCTTAATCCTTCTTTTAAATGTTTGCATAATCTGTGTAACTATTGTTTAAAAATGTTACGAGTAGTTGTCAAAGGCTCTTTGAAATAAAACCTTTTTGGGACTTTTTTTTTAATTTTAATACTTTTGCCCTTGCTCTATTATGTATTAAATATTTTGTCTCGGTAGGAAATACAATTAAACAAGAACAATTTGAGAAATCCATACTAATACATATTATAAATGCGAAAGTAACTGTCTGTCTGTCTGTTACTCAATCACGCCTAAACTACTGAACCAATTTGCATGAAATTTGGTATGGAGATATTTTGATACCCGAGAAAGGACATAGGCTACTTTTTATTGCGAAATATGTACCACGGGCGAAGCCGGGGCGGACCGCTTGTACCTATCTAATAATGAAAGGATAATCGACCTATAAATTATTAACAGCAACCTCTTTGTTCAAAATTATCCAACTATCAGAGACAATTTGATGGTAATTCGCGTCGTTTATCCAAATCGAATTAATTAAATATTAAAATAATAAACCGTTTCATGGAATTACAGGCAAACTAATAATTTATGTTAAATTACTGTCATGGCTTTAAATTCCATTAATTTCTAATTCAAACTCTAACTCTTTGGTCCAAAGAAAAAAAAACGAATCGTGGAACGTTTTCGAAATGTCATTTAAAAAAATTATGTAAAAAGGCGGTAAAATATCGAATGAAATCAATCATAGATAATTAAATTGTTTTTTATGTTTTTTTTTCGTAATGTGACAGCGAACAAAGTTGCCAGTGTCAAAAAATCCGAATCCATTACGAAAACCGTTTTTATTTCTTAGAAGCGTATTATTAAAAATAACCAAGTGATATGTTGTCATCAATTAATCTAATGTGAAATTCTTTGATGTCATTCGAACACTTTTAAACGTAAGTTTTAAAGCGATGGCCGCTGGTATAATAATTTTCAACGTTTTATTGTCTTGTTTTGAATTCAAGGTTGGCATTCTTTGTTTTGGATCATTAATTAAAATCGCTTTTAGTGCGTTTCTTTTATATTAGATGGCTATTCGTTACGCTTATTTTCTCTATTTTATGCGAGAAAGATGTTAAGATATTTGAAGACATTGTCATTTGTCAATATTAGATTATTTAGTTGAGATATTGGTTGAATTATATTTTCTTTTAAAAAAAAATACCTATGGTTATTTAGGTACGAAATGATTCATAATTATTTTTCATATAACTTTTATAATAGTAACCTACTGAACCTAGTAAGAGTTAGCATGAATAAATTAAAAAATCACACTTTAAACTGCTTTAAAGTAGTTAATATGCTTATTAATGTTTCTCAAATCAATTTGTAAATATATTTCACTTATATTGGTATGAAAATTCGGTTTTTAAAGTGAAACTTTTATTACATCGTCTCAAACTTTTTGGTCTGTGTAGCGCATGTCGCGTGACGGTCGGCTGCCGAGTAGGTATAAAGCAGTGTTCGGAACCGTTCGAACAGTTTCACTTTTACCGTGGTTTCATAAAACCACACATTTTTTCTTTACTATAACCAAATCTACATTCGATCGACCATTTTTTTTGTTTTTTTTTTACAACTAAGCACTTTTGCAGGTGCTCATATTGACAATGCTTTTCTTGGAATGAACCGTTGTTGTATCTCTTCTAAGAACCAATTCTACCAACATGGCAAATCGAATTTCATTAGTTATGCATTTACTGATCATTCACTTGCATTACAAACTACATATAAATATATAATATGTCGATTCTGTATGTTGGCCATATCTACGAGTTTTCGTTTTTAATTTCAAAGCTATGTAATAACAGTCGCTTATAAATATAATATTGTTAACAAAAAACCAAGCCGCATTAAAATTTAAAAATTGTCAGAATTAGGCCAAATTTAAATGGGACATCACGGGAAGCGTCTGCTTTCAAATAAAAAAGAATCATCAAAATCTGTGCACCCAGTAGCAAGTTCTGAGATGACAAACCCAAAAAATGCAGTCGCTTTGAAAACCTCATTTTTTGTAAATCGGTTAAAAAAAATTACCTACTTTTGTAAACGAACGCTTAGGCATAATAAAGTTAAGATAAAAATAGACGCACTCAGCATATGGCGAGGCCGACCTGACGCTAATAGGCGTTAGAAATAAAATGTATTTTTAAATGTTTAGAAAACAATGCATTAGCTATCCATGTCACTACTTGTCTATGCCCAAACGTCAATCTTGTTTATTATTACATATCACTAAATAGTATAAAACAGAGTCGCTTCCCGCTGTTTGTCCCTATGTATCATAAAAACTACGCAATCGATTCTCTTTTGTTCAATAGATAGAGACGTTCTCGAAGAACGTTTTTACAATTATTTACGTCTTATGACATAACACGGACTTACTAAAATCGGGTTTACTAAAAACGTTATAACCATGGTCTAATTCTTATTACAAAACATGTTTTAGCGTAAAACCTTAGATCATAGATAAGGACAAGTTTAAACCTCTGTACTAAAGTTAAACCATGACTTTATAGTCTGTGTTAATTGTTAAAAACCATATTTATTTTTGTAAGACGGTTTAAAATTTAGACAACGAGAGCGAAGCCGCGGGCGGAAAGCTATCATCTTGCGGCTTGGTCATACTGTATACTTTATACCTACTATGGTATTATATATTATTCAATGAAACCGCATTGCAATTGACATTTGTATGACATCATTATGATTAAGTCGACCTAATTAATAGCAAGATGCGTTATGAACATAATATGTTCATTCAACGATTTGCAACAATGCACTACAGACTACACAATTACTCATGCGTATCGCTCATTTACTCTACTTTGTTATAATTATACTGCTAATTCGTAAACAAGATTCATTTCGCAGTTTAAAAACGTGCGCGCTATTTTTTCTTTTTAATTTGTAATTGTGACTTTGGCATCTTAAAATATGTCATTTGACTTTTTTAAAACGTAATGAGCTGTTTTTTTTTCTTTTTCGAATGACGTAGACTTTTTGATTGTCAATTGTTTTTTTTTTTTAATTTGAAATTGTGTAGAATAAATACGCATTATAGGTACATTTTATGGTAGTTAAATGATGATAATACGATTTCCATAAAGTTCATGCTGTATAAAATTCATTCCATACATGTTAACCGGTATTGCTTTATGAAAACGGGTAGTATTTCAACATTTAAGAGGATTTTCATATTACCATGTATAATGCGTTTTAATATAACTAAGCAACTTTATATTTATGCATCGTATTACGACAATGTTATCTTCTAAGGCGATTACTCGAGTAAATTGGTTTTCTGTGCAGTTAAATACAATATGAAACTCAAATGTTGAACCTTAAGTACTATTTAAAAATATAGACTGTCACTAAATGCATATGTCTAACTGAAAACCGGTCTATTTCAACTACTTGACTATTTTGACTATTTCATAAATGTATTACGATGGCACGCGTGTGCTTTTATCGTCTGTGCAATGATTTTTACTTGTTTCCCATTGAATTATTGAAACTGGCAACATTACTTTATAATCTGTGCCACTAGGGATCATAACTTCTTTTTCGCTGATTGAGCACTGGCACATCACAGTCTGGGCGTTATTTTTTTTTCTTTTTTATTTTAGGTATGATCGTTACGTACTTATTCATTTGGACATAGTAAATATCGTCACACAGACAAACGATGTGAGAAAAAAGATGGTAATTAGACTATTGAGGCAGATTTTCTTAAATCGCCATAAAGTATATTATTATCTCAAAAAAGATTGAGTATTCAATGACTAAGCGTCATTAGGTGTGATTAAAAAAAAAGATTCAAAAATGGCTCGCATAAAATTAATAAAAAAAGCTTACAAATCAGTCGAGAGAAATTGAGGTGAAATGCACTTTTTTAAATACATTAGTTAGATATCACATAAAAAGCATAGACAAAAATTACATCCTAAATAAAACCAAAAATCACAGTGCGTCGAGACAAGTTTTTCTTGTCCGAAATTTTTCGTATAAATAAATTCTAAGCGTTAGGTCTTATGGAAAAAAAATATAGAGAAAAAAAAATTGTCTTTTCAACTAAATTAAAACCTAACACCCTCTAAATTATATCTTCCCCTAACAGTTATCGATTTCTATTTCTTATCCAAATATCCTTCATTGCATTAGTGAAAATATAAAAAATTTAATTCCTAACGGTTTAAGAAACCTATATTACCATTATCATACATGTAACTTTTTAATATTTATATATATGTATGTATATTTACGTTGCAACTACAATATAGCAGTAACTGCTAAGATTTAGTTCGATTACTTTATAGGCCCGACGTTAATAGTTAAAATTAGGCGCACAGTCCCTTAAACTAAGAGAAAAATTTGTCATGGAACTTTTTGAGACAACTAGGAAATATATAGCATCAGTCCAACATTTCGGCACCACTCTACTTACTAAATCGAAATCCTTATTTCGTTCACAATTCACAGTTCACATTCACGCATAGACTAGAGAGTCCGGTCGCAGGTATTGTAACGTCTGTGAGTCCGCGGGCTTCGCTTCGTGGCGTGGTCGCGAGCCCGCCCGGAGGCACATTCACCGAGCCAGGGGGGCCAGCACGGCCGTGGCGGCGAGGGCCAGAGCCAGCGACGAGGCCAGGGCCGCGCCGCGCGAGTACGACAGCTCCTCGCTCTTCACGACCTCGTTGGGGCTCTTATCGTACTTGTGCGTCTTCTTCGTGACCGGCTTCGCGGTCGTGGTCGTGGTCGTGACGGGCGGGAACGTGGGCGGCGGCGGCGGCGGTGGGGGCGTCTGCTGCACCGGCGGCACCGGAGACTGCTCCTCCGGCTTGCAGCACACGCGGAACACCAGCTTCATGTTGTGGCTGAGGCACCGGCCGCCGATACGCCGGTGCAGGTCGTCCTTGCTGGACGTCGATATGAAGTAATAGTCCTTCCCGGGCAGGAACTCCAACCCGCCCGGCTGCGGAGTGAACGGTCTGAATGTTATCGTGAAAAACATCAATTTGTGCGGCTTGTCGCATATCGCTATTATGCGAGGGTTTGGATTCGTTATCCTACACGAGTCATATTCCTCTTTACTAACGTTGTATATTATGTACTTTTCCGTGTCTTCCTCGTACGTGCCTGGAGCGTACACTGGACATATTATATTCACTTGGTCGTATTCGAACTGTGCATTGCCTTTATTCAAGTCGAATACGTGGTCGGTGTTGTCTATTCTGAATATACTGTTGGTTGTGTTCCAGTGTATGTAAAAGGACTTAGCGTAGTTCCCCATTACGCTTTCGATGAAGAAAATTAGGACTAACAGTGTCCAAGGCGTCTGCCGCAAACCAAAGTAACCGTACGCCACCATTCTGAACTCTGTAAATTACACTCGCATATCCAAACACAGGTAGGCACTTCTATCTACGCACTCTCCACATACCGATCCATATTTAGATACGAACTTTATTTATAATCACGTTCATAAAACCATCCGTTTTATAACACAACATAAAAGTTTTCACTCATCACTGTGTTGTCCACCATGTTCGCCCCACACACAAGATTCTATCCGTCGATAAATGTGGAATTTCATGGGACGTGGCCCCTTCGAAAGCACAAAATAATCACTGAAACTGTTATTGTTACGACCGAAACGCGTCCGATTTTGTACGGGGATGCTTTTTGTGTTTGAAAAACGTTGGAATTAATCAATACATCACAGATTTTTTACAATACTGAGGCGTTCTTTGTATGGAGCGGGCGTCGCGGACACGGTAGGCAGACGTAGCGCCGAGCGGCGGTCGGCCGAACTAATGGAATGCTGCTCCAGCCCGCTGTACGCATGCGACTCCCTCCCCCGCGCGCCTCACCCCGCCCCTTCAAAGCTGCGTTCAAGCTTCGAACTTTGAAAGACTTTTTGTGAGGCCCAATGTAAGCGTCATTCTGAGGGACCCAATTTTATTTAACTGTTTCTGCGCTATAAACTGTAGAGTATTTAATATTTTTGTTGTTAATTATATTAAACATGGTTATTTTTGTTTAACAGTTTGCTCTATTTTTATTTAATTAACATTTTTAATTTATGTTTTACTTTAATAACATTTCCTTGTTGTTCATGGTTGAAGTTGAAAAAACTGAACGCAGCTTTTAAGTAAAAAATGCATCGGCACCAAGCTTTTAAGCTCGCAAGCTCAAATAGAGGTTTTACGAGGTCTATACGATGCAATATGGGGAAAATATTTTAATAGGCTCCATGGGATAGTAAAATTGTGAATAACCAGCGTTATTCAGTGTATTTATGGTTTCTATACAATATGATGCGTATTAACAGGATTGAATCTCTTTGAATATTAATATAATCTAATATATCATGGAATATGGGAATTATATTGCATACGTGTTTTATGGCACTTTTATTTCTTTGATGCTTAGTGCTTACCTATGGCGCCATTTTTATGTGTTTCGTTATTATCATAGTTTATTGCATTAATTATTTTACTTATTAGAATACTTATTAATATTGTATGGTTATTACTTTCAATAAGTTTATGCAAATAAGAGAGCTTTTATAAACTCTACAAAAATTAAACGCTTTTAAAAAATTCATATTTTATATGAAATTACTATTTTATTTTTTACATGTAAAATGCTAAAATGAATCTGAATATATTATGTACATTCTAAATGCGATATAAGGTCGATATTATACTATTTGTATAATAGGTACTTACATTTGGAAGAAATAAACCAAGTTCAAATCTAATATTATAAACATGAATGTCTGTCTGTCTATAACGTTTTTGGCTAAACCACAGCTCTGATTTAAATGAAATGAAATGAAAATAGTTCCGTAATTGTTAATAGTTTAATAATTTTCAAAAAATAGAAAAAAAAACGACCAGGATGCGCAATCGAACTTTTTCTTTGCTTTAAAATGATTATTATTTATATAGCATGCTAGCTATAAAACTTTAAATTAATTTAAATTAGTTGAAGACCCAAAAGCGTTAAGCGAGAATCTGTGTAATCAACCCCTTAAATTTAAAATAGGTAGGTAATGACAGTTTTTCAATACACTTTTGCCTGAATGAAGCTATACAGGGTGTAATCGTTAAGTGTGCACAAGCGATTATTCCGAAACTATTGCAGATATCAAAAAACTTGAAACTGATATCGAAAGTAATAATTAACCTAATGAGTAAAATGGCCATAATATTTTTTTAGATAAAACGAGAAATAACCAAAAATGTTACATTAAACGCTCCCATACATTTTATTTCCCATACATTTTGTATATTACATAGCAGATTTTCGAAGTGATGTCCTCTGTGCAATACAATGAGGAGCTCTATTTACAGTTTCTAAATGAACTTACCTTCAAATTTGCGAAGTACTTAATAAAAGCTGAAAACCAAAAAAAGAAAGAAAAAGCTAAAATCTTTCATATTAAATGTACATATGGGATATTCGTATCTCATACTAAATGTATGGGAGGGTTTCAAGTTATTTTTTTAGATATTTCTGGTTTTATTTTTAAAAATATATTATGGCCATTTTACTCATAATGTAAAGTACTTTCGATGTCAGTTTAAAGTTTTTTGATATCTGTAATAGTTACGGAATTATTGCCTGTGCACACTTAACGATTACACCCTGTATTATTCCTGACAAGCGCTTTTTTGTTTTAAAACCGCGCAAAATAGTAATTAATTAATTATATCTTCAATTTCCCCTTCTTAACTTCCTACTTATATTATAAACTAGATTTCCGCCTGCGGCTTCGCCCGCGTTTGCAAAGGAAAACCCGCATAGTTCCCGTTCCCGTGGGATTTCCGGGATAAAAACTATCCTATGTGTTAATCCAAGTTACCCTCTATATGTGTGCTAAATTTCATTGTAATCGGTTCAGTAGTTTTTACGTGAAAGAGTAACAAACATCCATAGATCCATACAAACTTTCGCCTTTATAATAGTATTAAGATATTATAAATGCGAAAGTTTTTCAGGAGCGACTTAAGTTTGTTACTCTTTCACGCAAAAACCACGGAACGGATTTTTATCCTAGGCTGTAGTAATTTAAGAACATAAAATAATCTAGATATAAAAATACTTACCTACTTATAAGCATGCACCTTTTCTTCAAAATCCAACCCCTAAAAGAATGAAATAGAGCTTTTACCCGTAGTTTCGTCGTAATCACTACATGGTATAAAACAAAGTCGTTTTCTCTGTCCCTATAATATGTCCCTATGTATGCTTAAATCTTTAAAACTACGCAACGGATTTTGATGCGGTTTTTTTGATAGATAGAGTGATTCAAGAGGAAGGTTTTTGTATGTAATATTATTATGTTTTAGACAAAGTGGGCGAAGCCGCGGGCGGAAAGCTAGTATAGTATATATAAAACAAAGTCGCTTTCCGACGTCTGTGTGTCTGTATGCATCTGTAAAATTACCCAAAAATGGTTGTTTTTTTTATAAATAGAGTTGTTTGAGGATGGTTTTAAGATAATATCATTTGTTAAGTTTTCTACAAAGCAGGCGAAACCGCGCGCGGAAAGTAAGTTCCATATAAAAACTTAATAAAATTAACGAAAAACGGATTGTAGACGAAAAACTAAAAACCCCAATTAAATAATTGAATCCCGAAAAATCGTTTTTTCTCTCACTGACACTATTTTTCCAAAATAAGTTTATTCCGATCTAATTAAGGCATCCCTTTGTTAGCGATTTTATAATAGAGTGACCAAAAATTCTTCTTTTCAAAGTACAACGAAACTTAAATATTTATTTATAAAACAATCTTCATTTAGAAGCACTTTTGAATCGTCAAAATACAGAAAAATAATAATTGTACATCAAACATTTCATTTCAAACACTAGATAATGTATTTAAAATTACTTGAATCTATCTGTATCCGGGGTTTTAATCGCGAACAAAATCATGAGCAAATGCTAATCCCCTTGAAGTTTTGTAATGTAATTTTTAACTAGGCATTAAGATTCTAAATTGCATACAATCGGTCTGGGTGGTTTTAACCTAATATAGAGCCAAAAATATTTTTATTAAAATTTTCAAATCTACAGCAAAATAATAATACCGTAATAAATTGTATACTAGTCTTTCTATGTTTTCCTTCTGGCTTAGTTAATTTTTATCCTATCTTTTTAAAGTGAAACTTTTATTACATCGTCTCAAACTTTTTGGTCTGTGTAGCGCATGTCGCGTAGGTATACCTACTCGGCCGCGGCAGCCGCGATACACGCGACATGCGCTACACAAAGCAGTGTTCGGAATCGTTCGAACAGTTTCACTTTTACCGTGGTTTCATAAAACCACACAACATTTTTTTTCTGGTTAATCTTTTAAGTTTTTGAAATCGTCCAAAAAAATACCAAAATTATAGTCACCATACATCTCACGCTCCATTTCTATCCGTAACATTGAAACAGTATTGTCACTAATTAAGTTACATACGAAATATAACTTAATTAAGCTATGGATTTCGTGTATTTTTATACTTCCGTATCTTTTATTAAGTTATAACATACTAGCTTACCGCCCGCGGCTTCGCCCGCTATGTCTAAAACCTAATAAATTATATATTAAAATCTTCCTCTTGAATCACTCTATCTATTAAAAAAACCGCATCAAAATCCGTTGCGTAGTTTTAAAGATTTAGCATATACAAAGGTACATAGGGACAGAGAAAGCGACTTTGTTTTATACTATGTAGTGATTTCTTTTTTAATACGTCAATTTAATTGTAAGATTCTTTAATATTAATTTACTTATACTTAGATACATTTTTATAAAGAGGAATGATTTGTATATATTATATACGTATATTATGTGTGATAGTTCAGCTCAAGAATTACTAAACTGACTTTGAATAGAATTTTACTAAAAGAAAGCTTCATTATTTCGTAGTTAAATAGGCTATATTTTTAATTAATAAAAACTGAAAAAGCTAGTTAGAACGGAATACTAGTTAAAAAATATTTCAAATATTTTACTCATGAACTAGGTATGTAGTTATATTCTTTTATATTAGATATTATAAAAAAATTCAAAATCGATAGAGCAGTTTTTGACCAATCTCTTAACAGACATTAAATAACTTATTTTTTATTAAATTATGTAGGTACTTATTATTTTTGTATCACTTTTTCATACAAATATGACACAAAACACCAAATAAAAAGAAAGTGAGTAATAAATTCAAACCTACACATCTACCCATGTTATTTTGACATGTTCCGATAACGCATTACAAGTGAGGAGCTATCAACATACAAACAGATAAACGTCATGTTTATATAAAATTATAAATATAACTGGACATCTTTGTGTGTGTTTATTTTATTTGTATAATTTTAATCTATACATGTATACAAATATGTATAGATATTGATTTGTATTGTCAAAGTTACGATTTTATAAATGTATAAGATGAAATTATAATGTATGTCTGTCTGTTTGTTCTAGGTATGTCTGCAACGGCTGGTGATATGGACACGACTGCGAAATTTACTGGAGATTACTTTTAAAAGCCATCTTGTTTTGAATAAACATTACTTCTTACATTTTTATTTTATTTTTGCACAACATGTATGTTTGTTACTGTTTCATGAGAAAACCACTGAACCCATTTTGATAATAATTGGCAGTGACGTAGCTTTTGTACTAGAACAGGTCATAAGCTATACAAATATTTACTTTTACCTCTTTTTGAAGCCGTTAAAAACTATTATATAGCAATAATAACATAATTAAAGAAAGGATTGTCTCAAAATGTCTCCAAGAATCACTGAACCGACCTTTCAAAAGAATGATTCACACAAAAATACAATTTCTACAAATTTTAAAACAATAACCATAATATTATCTACTTTCACCATTGTTACCAACCCGTTACGTAAAAGGGTAGTTTTGTTTTCGGTATTTTTACAGCCATACTAAAAAAATAACTGTTTACAATCGTTACGGTGAAAGCAATTTATGATTACTTTCAAAATTATTCTATTGTTTTGTTTTGTGAAGTCCCGTGTCCCGTTGAGGGGCAGATGCAGTTTACAATATCTGTTTCACTGATCGATTCTCTGTGTATTTTTATATTTATATATTATGTGTTTAATTATTTAACAACCAATGGAATATACTAAATATTTGTTTGTTTGAACGAGCTAATCTCGGTATGAAAATGGCGGGTGAAACCGCGGGGCACAGCAAGTAGAGCATAATTAATTCGCTTAATTATTATATATATATTTAGTGAATATACTACATATGGGTGATTATACAAAAATGGGGTAACTTTTGAGGATATTTTGTTTACTATATTTTTTATATCAGATTGTTACAAATTAGGGTGTATATGATAGCTAATCTAATGAATATATTGTTCCAAATCGGGCCAGCCAGTTTTTTAAGTAGATTGTGAGATATTTTAAATTTTCTGAAATTGGCCTCCAGGGGACTGACGAGGCTAACATGGTACTGATAAAAAACACAATTTTGTAATATTCTTAAAGAAATTGAATGAAAATTACTACAAATCTCTCAGTTTTAATAATGGCACATGTCTTTTAAGTATTAAAATCACTTAGTTACGTTTAAAAATGATAATTAATAATATGTGATACTGGGAAAAAACAATGTCTCAAGTTTCAAAACAGCCTTCTGACATTTAACGCTACGTGAATATTCTTACTCTCTTACTTAACTTTTTCTACTTTGACTAAGTTTTACTTGATATTTCAAGTAATTCACAAACAATAGAAACAAAAAAACGGCCAAGTGCGAGTTGGAGTCCTAAAAAACCTATTTTTTATTATGTTTGTAACTAAAAATTTACACTTTTAGCAATTTTTCCTTATCTGTGTTATAAAGACGTTGCTATTTACCAAGTAGAAGTAAACTATATAGCAGTTTATAGTAGACTGTATACACTGCAAGCATCCTGTGTGTTTTTTTATTCCCTTGCGAATATTTAATTTTGCGGAAATTTGCAGTATTAAGGGATGTAGGTATCTTTTGATTGGGTTGCGTTATAAGTTTGATTTTTTTACAGCCCCAAGGGTTCTTAATCTTGAGTATCCAATATAAATTTCAGATTGATACCTCCACGCGTTCCAAAAAAAACGTCTTAACAGACAAACGGACAACAAAGTGATCCTATAAGGGTTCTGTTTTTTCCTTTTGAGGTTCGGAGCCCTAAAAATCTACCAATATTTATGTTAAAAGTACTAATTATAGTAAAATTAAAAACCAAAGTCTCGAATGAAAGTCTCATCTGAGTTTTCATAAGAGCCCCTTGACATTTTTATAATGTTATTAAGTATATTAATTAACTTTTATGTTATTTTGAGGTAATTTTACTTCACAGTAATATACGTATACGTATTTATCTGATAAATATAAAAAGCTATGCCCTGAAAGCATCAAAATCAATAATTAAAATAAAATAAGATCTTTTTTAATAAAATTATTAGTAGTTTGTTTCAATAGCTCTTTTCTTTGCTACTCTTTCTTAAATGTTTCTTCCCTAGTCAAATTCAGGTTCTTTTAGCGTGGCGCATGATGTTTTAAACTGAAATATAAAATAGAAATGCTTATACCAATAGCAATCAAGATAAAAGTTCTCAAAAACGACAGAATCATCAGTACTATGGGGTCGCGTCAGTCCTCTGGCACGATATCTGACAAAGGACTGATGCCAGCGGATTGATGAAAAGGGACTTAATATGAGGTTATAATCACAAATTATGTTTTTTTGCCTAATTTCTAATATCAACAAACTATATTTTTACAAATCATAGTTAACCATTTATAAATGGAAATAAAAATCGGATTAACAATAAAATAACGACTCACCATAGGACTGAAATGTTGACTGGCGCAGCAAGATTTTAGAGGACAAACACAACCCTAGCGCTGGTACAGTTATGACGGCCGTCAAAATATGCGGTGCACAAGTAACTTCATTACCAACATTAATACTTAGACAGGGATTTGACCTCGACTTGGTGATATTTAGCGAGAATTTCGAATTTAAAAAACACACAACGGACTGACTAGTGAAAACGATGACAAAGTTTAATTTTATTTTTTAAATAAAATGGAAAACATTGCGTTATGAAATTTGTAGTATATAATACTATGTACATCAAAGATTGTAGTGTTTTTGTAAGTTTTCTTAAATCGATGATAATGTTTAAACGATAGTCACTTGATTGTTGGTTTTCGGAGTTGTGACATGCCAAAGTACTGACATTTGAGGTATTAATTTATTTTTTTTATTCATTTGTATTTTAAATAAAGAAGTGAAATTGAGTGACCAAATAAAGGACGCTTCATTGTTTTAAAATAGATTGTTATTTGAATAAAATATAATAAGACTTTGTTTAAATTGGCTGATGACATCGAGTTACCCCATTTTTGTATAATCACCCATATATAGCTTTAGTAAAAAAATGAAAATACATAATTATTTACACGTAAATGTTTTACAAAAAATCACAATTATTTTTATAATCTATACTTACTAACATTATAAAGCTGAAGAATTTGTTTGTTTGTTTGTTTAAGCGCGCTAATCCCAGCAAATACCGGTCCGATTAGAAAAATTATTTCGTTTTTAGATAGCCCATTTATCTATATATCATCACGCTAAGACCAACAGGAGTGGAGCACTGCGGGTAAAACCGCAGGGCACAGATAGTAATGTAATATACCTCAAAGAAAGTCGGCTACTTGCACTACACATCAAAAGCGAATAGACCGATATATTTTATGATCTTCAAGACAAAAACAACTGTAATCCTAACTGTATCCTTTGTTTAACTACTAATGGGACAACCCTAGCTTTAAAATCTACACCGTACAAACAATTAGAAATGTGAAATTTGGAAATGAACAAACGAATCTCTTTTATTTCAATTATTAATTATTATTAATTAATATATATTATTAACTAGCGGTCCGCCCCGGCTTCGCCCGTGGTACATGTTTACGTTTTCTCTACATAAGAACCATCCTCGTACTTCAAGGAATATAATAAAAAAAGAATTATCGAAATCGGTTCAGCCGTTCTCGAGTTATGCGCTTACCAACACATTTTGCGATTCATTTTCTAACTTTCTTTTATTTGTCTACATCAATGTAAACTTAATTTTTTTTTTTATTTCAAACCACTGCTGTGTCTATGTCGAAAATGATAGTATTATAGGTATTTTATGTATAAGAAGATTATAACACAGATGCGGTACAAAAATGGCGGTTTACAAAGTCGGAATTTATTTTTATTTTCCGACAATTGCCGGGGTAAATTTGGTCATCCGCCGTACAAAAATCATGGAGACAAGGGCAAAAATCTCTACCTGTACTTTCGAATTCTCATCTGCACTCAGGTGGACAGCTTACAAGTGACGGCATAGTGCTGAACCTTATTATTTTATGCTCTTATATCGTTCTAGATAGGTCACCTGGTGGTTCAAATGACCCATAATTTTTTCAACATGGGCCTGTAGTCTATTACTGTAAGTATTTATTATTATGTCATGTGAATGATGCTATTTTTTTTTAATAAACGTTTAATCTATTTAAGTTGTTTTATTGTTTTCCAATTTCCTTTCATTAAAAATCAATAATTGTACCTATATGTATTTTTTTGATATTCCCTAAGGCCTAAATATAAAACATACTAGCAGTCCGCCCCGGCTTCGCCCGTGGTACATATTTACGTTTTCTCTACGTAAGAACCATCCTCGTACTTCAAGGAATATAATAAAAAAAGAATTAACGAAATCGGTTCAGCCGTTCTCAAGTTATGCGCTTACCAACACATTTTGGGATTCATTTTTATATTATAGATTTGTAGATGAAGTACCTAAGATAAAACATTGCAATAAAATACCGAACTTTAAAGTTCTTAGACAATGATTATCTGTTTATTCCTGTTAAATAAATTTTCGAAATAATCGAAAAATAGCTAGAAACTTTTACGATGCAAATACAAAGCACACAGACAGACAAACAATAATAGACTATTTGTTCAATAATGCCATACATTGTTTTGCGTAAAGTTTCGCTACGGAAGGCTTTATGATCGTAAAATATTATATTGAGTGCCACAATTGTGTTTCGTAGGGACGCCATTTTGTTTTTTGGTTTGGGATAATCCCATATTAAAATAAATGTATTGTAGAATGTGTTTTATCTGAATGTTATAAATGAACGTGTTTTTTTAACAGAATGAGTGTCAAAGTAAATTTAAAGTAACATTAATTTTACCTTTTTTCCTATTCCTTGGTCAGCCTGGAAGAGATCGCTGATAAGCGATAAGGCCGCCTTATCTAATTAATCCATTTGATCATTACTTGTAAATATTACATAAATTAAATACATGTTTTAGCTCGGTATTGTTTTACAATGTACATTATAATATAACTAGCGGTCCGCCCCGGCTTCGCCCGTGGTACCTACATGTTTAAACTATCCTATCTCTCAAGTTGGATCGAACTGCACATGGTGTGCGAATTTTTATTATAATCGGTTAAGTGGTTTAGGAGTCCATTGAGGAAAAACATTGTGACACGAGATTTAGGTATATCCATGGTATATCTTAAGATAATTATTGTTAATTTGCGTCTCTAATATGTTGTACGAAATGTATTAATTACTACACATTTTTTTACATATACTTATATATGTACTATTTTTGCGTGTAATGTTTTAAAATGAAGACAAATAATTGCTCTACATTCTCTAGCTAGATTTAATTGCATATTATTTTAAAGTTAATTATTTTTAATAATAACTACCGTGTACCTACTGTGTAACTACTTTATATCATAGAGTTTGGATATTCTATTATACATATTTTTTATTACAATGTGTCCCAGATGTTTTTAAATATACAAAACGTGGTAGCCCCGCAAATTGGCCGCATGTAAACGTGGTAACAAAATATTTTCTCAAACTCAGTACAAGTAATACTAAACCGTTTGTTTGGACACGCGAGTACAGGTATAGGCCGAGAGCTGATTGTGTAAAGACGTTTTTTATCTAATATAGACCGAGAGGTAGTTGTGTAAAGACGTAATTTATCTGATATAGACCCAGAGCTAGTTGTGTAAAGACGGATTTTATCTGATACTAGCTGCGCTCCGCGGTTTCACCCGCGTGGCTCCTCTCCTGTTGGTCTTAGCGTGATCATATATAGCCTATAGTCTTCCTCGATGAATGGGCTATCTAACATAGATCCAGCTAGCTCTATCTATACTAATATTATAAAGCTGAAGAGTTCGTTTTTTTTGTTTATTTGAACGTGCTAATCTCAGGAACTACTGGTCCGATTTGAAAAATTCTTTCAGTGTAGGATAGCACATTTGTCGAGGAAGGCTATAGGCTATATATCATCACGCTAAGACCAACAGGAGCGGAGCACTGCGGGGCACAGCTAGTTTATAATAAAGACGCTAATCTAAAAGAAGAATGTCGTAAAAATCTAAAAGAAGAAAACACCAAGAAACATTGTTATTACTTATTATGATGACTCACACTCTTCACACGACCGTCTTATGGCTAATCTTATGGCCCATTGTGTGAAGTTATTTAGTATTTTTATGCAACTAAAAAAGAAAAATAAGTTTTCAAATTGAAAGGTATTTTTTACTATAAGTATCTAAGTCTGGATAATTTCCTTATCCCTGTATAATTGCCTTATCTTATTGCGAAATTTTTTTATTTTCTAAAGTACCTATATGAAAACTTAAAAAATAAAGTGGATTCATATTATAATGACGTCATTTTCTATTTATAATATTACTAGCAATTCCCTGCGGTTTCACCCGCATAGATAGCGATATCGTGACAGTGAAAAGTCTACTATAGGTCGGACTTATAGGTTTAATTTTTAATCACATGAAAATCACCTTTACACCGTCCCGCACTACGGCCTGCTCATTATATTGAACAGTATACCTTATGGATTATAATAATAATATTATAAAACCTAATACCTATATAACCTATAAATAATAATAAGACATCTATAAGGAAGGAAATAAAATTTTTGGCTTAATTTAGGAGTAATTTTACAAGCTTATATCAGGGAAAATAAATAAAAAACATTTTAATAATAATATTCATTTATTCGGGTAACTATAAACCATTATTATACAGTTTAAATATTATCAAAAAGCACAATCCTTTCAAATTGAAAACTCCAAACTCATCAAATTCCGTTTATCCATTCTCGTATCCTATAAAAAGCGTCGCCATCTTAAATACACAACAAACCATCCAAAACCTAGGTAACATTGATTGATTGACAATAATAGCGAAATTTTCCATTATTGTAGCCCATGATACCCACGGGCTGATTATGATTGATGCGGTGACAGCCCTACTAATGGGCTAGGGTTGCGCTAACAAAACTGTGAAATCACCGGTGATTTGAAAGTAACAGCCGTTATTATGAAAAGCTATTCAATGATAGAGCTATCGTATAACAAAGGTGGTGACGGCCCTACATCTAATGGGCTAGGGTTGTTCTAACGCCACTGTGAAATCACCGGTGATTTGAAAATAACAGCCGTTGGAGGAGGAAAGTTATTCGTTGATAGAGCTATCTTATAACAGTTTAATTAAAATTTTGTTGGTATTGTGGAGTAAAGTAAAAAATTCATAAGAAAAAAATATATACCATTGAGTAACAAATAAACCCTCATTGTGATATTTGCATCCATACTAATATTATAAATGCGAAAGTAACTCTGTCTGTCTGTCTGTTACTCAATCACGCCTTAACTACTGAACCAATTTGCATGAAATTTGGTATAGAGATATTTTGATACCCGAGAAAGGACATAGGATAGGTTTTATCCCGGAAATCCTACGGGAACGGGTTTTTCTTTGAAAACGCGGGCGAAGCCGCGGGCGGAAAGCTAGTATGTTATAAATAGACTTTACTTATAGCCAAAATTTGTCAATC
>CAJQZN010017694.1:0-11786 GCA_907164685.1 Colias eurytheme | reverse complement strand
CGCTAATTCTGCCCCAAAATAATTAATTACATTATTTCAATGAAAGTACTCTCCACAATGAGCCATCAAAATTTTGTAGGTAAGATCGGATCGACGATTTTCGCCACAAAATACACCTTTTCTGCTGAATCACCTGTGTACACGTCCCGTCTGGTCGCTGGCCGGCCGCAGAGTGAAGAGAGGGGCAGAACAAAATGGCGGATCTAGTAGTGTTGGTAGCAGTAGAGAATATTGCCTAGTTTGCGAGTTATTCCATGCATCCGATCTTATGTCACATCCGATCTTAGGCGACCCAACCTTATATTATGAGTTACTGTTTAATTTGGTTGTCCTTCATTGAAATTTTTATATATATTTTTTACAACTTTTAAACCGTCTAGAAACATGAAATGATTTAGTAAAAGATATCTGATAAAAAATTATAAATCATGTTATTCAGAAATAACGTTCTTTTATACTTTGTCGTGTGTTTTATAATTTGATAAGGAATACCATCTAGAAACATGTTATAAATCGATAGAGGATAAGAATTACTAAAAGTTTCATTTGTATCATCATTAATCTTATATATAAAAATGAATCGCAAAATGTGTTGGCAAGCGCATAACTCGAGAACGGCTGAACCGATTTCGATAATTCTTTTTTTATTATATTCCTTGAAGTATGAGGGTGGTTCTTATGAAGAGAAAACGTAAACATGTACCACGGGCGAAGCCGGGGCGGACCGCTAGTTTATAATATCATTAAGAAACAAAACAAAGCTTTTTATTGGCGAAAGAATTTTCTAAGTTACTGAGTTTTTTACCCAATCCATAACAAACACAAAACCAATCTTTATATCTTACTGTACACAAAGGTAATTTAAACCACTGAACTATAGTACCAAGAGAAGTTAGCTATCTTATCCCATTATTTGAAAGTCAATTCAATGGTAGACACAGCGGATTCGCGTCAAAGAACCTTAAAAGCCTTTTAACAAAAGAAAAGCTCTCACTGTAGCAATTTATTACGTTCATTTTAGTTTCTTTGAGGACTAATTTGATTTTTTTTTCTTTTCAGGTAAGTTGAGATTAAAAGTGGATTGTGTCTTTGGGATTGAGGAAACTAATCAAGAAGATGGGTATGTTATATATACGTATGCTATAGAATATAGATGTATAATAAAAAGTGAGTATAATAAAATAATGATCTTGTGTGTTATTTGTTAAAGGTGATAACGGGAAATATTAGAATATAGTTTGGGAAGTTATCAAGTATTAAAATGTATGATATTAAATAATTCCCTGCATTATATTTGATTATTTTTTTTTCCAACGGCTTCATTTATAGCAGCTGTACTGCTATAGCTAGTATATTGCATTAAATTATCTTTCTTTCTTTCAAATTGATGATACAATTTACCGAAATCGCACTGCAAGGATTTCATACTAAAAGAAGGTAGATAATAAAATATGTATTAATAGACCTTTCACATTGGTAAGTAAATTAATATAATAGATAGGTGGATCGGGAGTTGCCATTTGAAAAAAAGAAGAAGAAGAATAATAATAATTTCACTTCACTTTCACATTTCACTTACTTATTTCTGGAACTGTCTGTCTGCACTTTCTTCATACACCTGCAAGAGCCGCTCCTTTATTGCGTCGTACTTGTTGTTTTCGGGTGGTGAAAAGCAGATATCACTGATTTGCTGCAGTGTTTCGCATCCTAACAAGGTCGTATTTCGCTGCGTCTCCTAACTTTTGCGGGCGTACTATGGTTTCTAGTTGGAAAAACCACAGTCTCGGCATGGCTGTCCAGAACTCCGGAATGCGAGAACCGACGCTGATTGCAGCTAATTCTTGTCCTTCTTCCATCTTGTATGTCACGTCTCTATCTGAATCTCGTTTTTCTAGCGTTGGCGGTTCCGTAGCTGGTACTGTGACTTGTTTACCCGACATGGGAAACATGGCGAGTTGATATCACGTCGGGGTCACGAATGTTAAATTAGCGTGTATGTTTGTGATTATAGGGACAAGGAGACAAGTAAAACGCTCGGACGTTAGATATCAACTGGTTTTATTAAATGAAATATAAACTGCAATACAACGCACGCTCACATCTTGCGAAGTCATCATTCTCACACATTTATAATAAGTACGTGTCGCCACAAGATAGGTAAATATTATTCTTAACTACAATCGTAATCTAACATTTAATCGTAACCATATTATATCTTTTTATTCCACAACCAATGAAGTAAAACACTATTCAATTTCACAATCACAGAATTCTATTTAACACGGTAATATTAATCAAAAATTTGTTACGGCTGATATGCTTCAAGTTTCAGCCGGCTAAGTTTTTCCCCGAACTTTCCATTCCACAGAGTATATTTACCCGAAGCGGTCTACGAAATTATTTAAACTTAAAACCATTGCGAACTTTTCAGGTGGGCCATTAAAAATGCGGTTTTATGATAATTTTAATAACTTTGGGGTTCTTACTCAGTTTATTACTATACTTTATTGCATAATTTTATAATACAAGTATATTTTTAATGAAATAAATCTCTCAATTCGAATACAATATATTTTCATTAGATTTAATATTAATATTGATGTTTAATTCAAGTGTTAATAAAAAAAAGACGTGTGGCATTCGGTGACTGCCGCGGTAAAGCTATTGCGTAGCATGCCTTCAAGCCACACCTCCGCCCGTCGGAGTGGGGAGCGTGACGTTTTTCGTTACGCAATTTCTTGATTCGGTCCCCGCGCTCAAGGCCTGCGATAGAAGCTATGCAATAGCTTAAAAAATAAAGAGCTGCTGGCCTCAAATATCCGGTATAAATCCCACAATACACAAATGGTTTAAGTACACAACACTTACTTTAATTCTTATTTTTACAAAAGAATAGAATTTAATTAATGAAATTTGTTGTTATGGCATTCGAATTATATCCATTACGCCAACTATTATCTGTAAGTATATTGTTACTTTACCTATTTGTAGAACTTTTATTGTAATAAAAAATTGATCTTTATATTTTGAATTTATATTGTGAAATTCTGACATTTGATTTCCTATCTGTTGAAAATTAGTAAATTAATGATACCAACTAGTAAATCTATATAATAAAATTAAGAAAATCGCTATCCACTACTGCTTATAAAATCGCTATTTCTATGGCCCCCATCCAAGTGCTAATCAGTCTACGGGCGACGGACAAAACTTAAGTTTACTTTATCGGAGTTTGGGAAACACTCAATTTGCATATTTATTTGGTCTACTTAATTCGTATATTTAGTAAACGGCATTAGTTGTCTTTAAAGCCTAGATTTAAACGAGTAATTTCATTCTGAGCATTTTTAATAAATCACGAGCAGTTAATGGTTAATCAATATTTAAAAGGACCCACATAATACTATATGTATTAAGGCATTATATGAGTAACTTTTCATGGACAGTTGATTCAAATTACAATATTAATATAGCGTGATTGATTGAAAAGACTAAAAAATATGTGGAATTATTTTTCACTTCACATACAGAGGCGGCTCGCCCTAAGGAGCGCTGGTGCAGTGAACTCCCATAAATAATTATAATAAAATCATACTCCTTAATTTCATTATTAATATTAATTATTACTATTTAAAATCAATCGTAATCGTAAAAATCTACTGTCAATACCAATGAATATATCCATCATTCCATCATTCCAATTTCCATACACTTGAATAATACTGTATTTATACAGTAACGCACGAAGGGGAGCGCTCACGATTGCGCTCCAATGAAAAAATATTTAGTACATTTCCTAATACGAAATCCAATAGGAGTGAAAGAGATGGTTTGCCAGTGCCCTGCGCGCGTGAAACAGAAGATTTTCTATGGAAAGATAGCAAAATTCGGTGCGCCGCTCCCGCAAACGTTGCCGGTTCGTTTTTACCGCCGCGCGCGACATTGCCACTCTCTATATTATAAACAAACACTCGACTCTCGAGTCAACTTCAATGCACGCGCGCGAATGCAAATTCGGGAATTTTCTAATTAAAATCATAAGATACGTGTTGAAATAGTCTGTAGTTATCAGTATTACTTGTGAGTGTGAAAATGAACAATTATAATGTGGCGTTCATTAAAAAGTGTGTTAAAACGTTACAAATTCGGCTTGAATTGAAAGCAGGGACTGCCACGGCCTGACCTTGACCTTACGCAAAAATGTACGACAAAAACGAAAACATATACGCGTGTGTTTAAATCCGAACAATATTATGTGAAAACACCGTGGTTGTATGGTTGTGATGAAAGCAACAACAGACATTTACGAATGTCATGTCGCTTTAAGTTATAGATATTTTTGCACACCAAAAAGAAAGACGTATGTATTTCCTTTATAAGTAATTTTTTTGATAAATGTACTGCTTTACACCACGTATTTTCAGTGTTTTATTTCAAGTGAACACCCATAAAATTTTGTCACGAGCCGCCTCTGTTCACATAAAGCCACTTAATCTATTAAAGTTTTGTTACTTATAGATAACTAGCTTTCCACCCACGGCTTCGCCCGCGTTTTCAAAGAAAAACCCGTTCCCGTAGGATTTCCGGGATAAAACCTATCCTATAATATCCTTTCTCGGGTATCAAAATATCTCTATACCAAATTTCATGCAAATTGGTTCAGTAGTTAAGGCGTGATTGAGTAACAGACAGACAGACAGAGTTACTTTCGCATTTATAATATTAGTATGGATACGTAATATCACCAAGTATCTCTATACTTTCATCCTAATATTAAAACCGATCAAAAGCCTCGCTCCATAATGTTAATAACATCACCATAAAACAGTAAGAATCAATCCATTTCGTGCCATAAGTGCTTTTTATGCATTCGTTTTATAATGATGGATGTTGGATGTCACACCGAAATATTTATGTGTTCCATAACGAAACAAGCGAGTGAAAAATATTCCAGGCATTATGGGTGATGCGTCAAAATGAAAATGTATTGAACCGTAAGTGGGAGGAAGTTTATGGCCCCAAAAAACGACGCGTCAGCCTTTGCAAAGCTATAGGTGAATATTTTTTGGGACCGTTTTAAAGTTAAAGGTTTTAAGGAATACATTTTGCCGCATTTAAGGCGCGATTTATTCATTATCACTACATAGTATAAAACAAAGTCGCTTACTCTGTCCCTATGTCCCTATGTATGCTTAAATCTTTAAAACTACACATCGTTTTTTTATTGCATACAGTGATTCAAGAGGAAGGTTTTAGTATATCATTTATAAGGTTTTAGACAAAGCGGGGGAAACTGCGGACGGAAAGCTAGTATTATTATGTACTCTTGTGATCATTCGGAAGATAAAAAATTATCTACCAATGCACAAAAATATTAAAAATCATTTTTTGGTAGTGGCTCTACATTATTTCATTTTCACTATTTCAGCAATTATATTTTTACTTAAAACTAATCAAACATGGACAGGTAACAAGAACGTACACAATTGAATATTTTAATTACTAACGAAATAATATTAAAAATATGATCAAAAACATACATGGACATTTAATTTGATCACTAACGATATTATAAAAAATATATTCACAAAAACAAGATTGTCAAATAATAAACAAATTGACCGTTAAAAGTATTGCATGTCGCATAAACAGGATTCTCTAATTAATTTACCACAAAGAGTTGTATTGAATATCACGAGACCCAAAAAGCTAAATTGAGCTTAAAAATAAGCACTGATACATTTTTTATCAAACACGCTTTTATATAATATTTATACGGCTGAATGCTTAACAACGTTATGTGGTGTGGCCTTTTAGTTTTTAGGCCTTTTATTCGGCATTTGTTTCAAATGTTAAAATAATTAATGTTTTTGGAAAATTTATATTAGCACTAAAAAAGGGGACCTTTTTCAAAATGTTATTGAAACTAGAAGCTCTTTAATTTTTTTATTGAAATCGCAAAAATGTAGTCTTATTGACTGTCACTATAACTCTATATAATAATATAAAACAACAGTAAAAATGTTATGTAATACAAATCGATGCCAATAAATTTCACTGCTTTATAAAATGCAATATAATATTTTCAATCAAACAGTATTTTAAACGCGCTTCCTTAAAAGTCAATGTAGAAAATGTAGAACCTAAAACCAAAATATATTCTATACTAAAGACACCTTTAATTATTGTCTTAATGAAGACATAATAAACCTAAATTTACAAACCTTTTAATACAAAGCCCGGGTTACGTTGATAGAAACAATTTTGGCGTCCTAATCAAATAGGGTGAAGGGATGATTTTAAGTTGATTAGCATAAAGACGGTATGGCTCAATCTATGTGCCGTTGTTTGCTTTTCTTGGCCTTGTTTTTAGTATTGAATATTATTAAATTCAAATATAGAAAACTTTAAAACTAATATTATAAATGCGAAAGTAACTCTGTCTGTCTGTCTGTCTGTCCGTTACGCTTTCCCGCTTAAACCTCTTAACCGATTTTGATGAAATTTGGCACAGACAACCTTTAAACCCTGAGAAAGAACATAGGCTACCTTTTATCAAAATACCACGCGGGCGAAGCCGCGGGCGGAAGCTAGTATAAAATAAATTTAAATAATGATACAAAAAAACATTGTGAAATATTATTTTAAATACCAACTTAAAAATATTTGTAATGTTTAAAGAACCCCTGAATTCTATAAACATTTTTAATTACAAGAAGATACCTATTATGTTAAAATATCTCCGATTTCGAAGCAATAAATATTCGATATTTGGTTTTTGAATAATATTTACCTAACTTATAAAATGCAGTAAATATAAAATATACCTATGTTACAATTACATATTACTAAAAAGATATCAAGAGATTTCTGGCAAAATCATAATCAAATCAAATCCTACCATATTTTTATCATGTAAGAGTTAAGCCTCTAACCAAAATCTGTACATCAATTAAAAAGTATATAAAAGTAATTCTTAATAATAATTTTATCTTAAGAAGGGTTGACCTCAAATCGACATTGTAGAGGCGCAATGCAGTTAGACCTTTAGCTTTACCTATCGTGCTATTGAAAGAGTAAAGTCTAGATTTTTATTATATCTAGACCTATTATTATAAATGCCAAACGGTTTCTTCTTGCCTCATTATTATTGGATGAGAATTTATTTTCAAAAGCTTAAGAAAATTTTAAAAGTTCACACACTTAAATCCTACACATTTTAGAAATATCTTGTGTGCACTTTTATAACTCAGTCTTTTTAAAAAGACATAGGTTTTGAACGATTTAATAATCTATACTATATACTAATAATATAAAGCTGAAGAGTTTGTTTGTTTGAACGCGCTAATCTCAGGAGCTAATCTCAGGTCCAATTTGAAAAATTGTTTCAGTGTTAGATAGCCCATTTATCGAGGAAGCCTATAAGCAAAGCAAATATATCATCACGCTAAGACCAACAGGAGTGAAGCCACGCTGGCGAAACCGCGGAGCGCAATTAGTAAAACATAATAGAGTAAACACTCTACAACAAAAATCTATGTACCACGTACCACGATACCAGGTACAAATTACCATACACAAGTTATAAAATACATACAAAATACCCCAATATTTTCGATAAAGATTTCTTTTACCCCACTAATCGTATTTTACAAAAACTTAACACCTTCCAACAAATTGCTACACATTAAACTCATGAATATTAAGCAAACATTAGTGTCTCCAAGGATTAAATCGATAGCTAATTGATTCTAGGTGTCCTACGTCCGATACCTGCTTAGCTAAGTGCAGATTAATTGAGTGTCCGTAAACACCTGGCTTAATTAGGCAAGGTTCGATTTTTCGTTGTACAGTTTAAGTATGGGATTAATGGGCGTTTGATAGGTGGATTTATGAGACAGGTTCTTTAGATAATGTACATAATGTGTGTGATAGTAACTAATTCAGAAATTTGTTGTACCTAAGTATTCATTGAGAGTATCAAATTTAGTTGTTACAATTACGAAGGAGTGGTAGAACAAGAAATGATGTATTCTATTCTTCTTTCCGTGACACAAAACAAATAAAAGGGAACCTCTTCTATTATATAATTATATACAATCTATTATATTATATTGATAAATATGGTTAGTTATGTGGTTGTGTATATGTTACAGTCAAAACCCTTAACCAGTTAAAAACCTTATTGACACCGGTCAATAAAAATTAGTCAATAAGGTTATTGACTAATAGGTAACATATTATAAGGGTGTGGGTTAGGTTAGGTTCGTGTAGGCGACAGGGCGACGGACGTGGAGCCCCGCTTCGCGGGGCTTCCATTTTTGTATAGTTAAAAAACCACGAACCTAACCTAACCCACACCTTAATATGTTACCTATTAGTCAATAACCTTATTGACTAATTTTACCAGTCAATAAGGTTTTTGACTAGTTAAGGGTTTAGACTGTAGCATATACATATTCATAATATTATAATATATTATTCGTTATCATATTCAGGTACCTCGTTATGTTAAAACGTCTACAAGTAGTTGTTGAGGATGCTTACGGAATCTCGTTGGTATTCATCAATTGTTCAGAAATATATTATTTATAAGTATAGGTACCTAAATATTAAAATGCTAGTAGCTATCAGGTGCCGCGTCTTCTACTTCATTTTCTACCTCTATTTTTATGTCTATCATCACTACATAGTATAAAACAAAGTCGCTTTCTCTGTCTATGTATGCTTAAATCTTTAAAACTACGCAACGGATTTTGATGCGGTTTTTTTAATAGATAGAGTGATTCAAGAGGAAGGTTTTAGTATATAATTTATTATGTTTTAGACAAAGCAGGCGAAGCCGCGGGCGGAAAGCTAGTTTCATTTAAATATTTAAAGTTTCTAAAGTGTGGAAATTATTGTAGGTATAGAAAATAAAAATGTGTTAAAGCTGTGTTTATTGGCTAAATACTGTTTAACCAGACAATCTAATATCTCTTTATAATATCGCTGAATATGAAAACTGATATGAAAATAAATAGAACATTCCCGTATAATGGGAAAATGCTTCGCGTCTCATACGTTGTTTAAATGTAATAAATGTTTTGAAAATAATAATAGAGTAGCGTTATTTAAAGTGCTAAACAAAACTGTGAATTTTCACGCTATAGAATTAGTAAACCTACTTAAATCAACGCATAGAGAAGTGAAATCTCTTTGATTCGTACATATTTTACTACTACGTTCTTTTGTTTAATTGTACTACTACGTTAATCTTAATATATATAAATCTCGTGTCACAATGTTTGTCCTCAATGGACTCCTAAACCACTTAACCGATTATAATAAAATTCGCACACCATGTGCAGTTCGATCCAACTTGAGAGATAGGATAGTTTAAACATGTAGGTACCACGGGCGAAGCCGGGGCGGACCACTAGTAATGATATAGGTAAAGTTATATCTACACTCCATAAAAAGCCAAGCTCATACGTGCACAAGCATTATTCAAACAGCTTAAAGTCGCTAATAAAACGGTTCGTTTTCGCCTTCCAGTAGCGATACGTAACAAAAGTCATGAAGCTGGAATCCTTTTATTCGTTCAGAAATAGGGAAAAAGTGTTCGTAAAGCCTTTCTCTTGGTGTTCACAGCTATTCCAGATATACTTTGACTCCATACTTCGTTCAAACGAGAGTTTGATACGGGCACACGGATTTAGAATGACTAGATGACTAGAGATAGACTAGTTTTAATAATATTTTTAGGTGAAAATACTTTGTAACAGTTTATTATTACAACGGGTTTGTTTTTGTAGTATTGCAATGCGAGAAATAATTCGTTGAAAATTTACACACCGACGCGACGGCGGGACACTCTGTATGAATGTTGATGATGTAATTTATTTGCAAAATTGTATGATTTCATTTTTTGTTAGTCTTCACAGTAAATTACCTAAATTTTAAACTCATGAGTCACTACATAAAAAATAGTTCTGATAGCTTTAATTGTCACTATAAAAAGAAATCCTGAAGCGCGTGACACACGGTGAAGATACTATAATATTTTATCTTAAGATACTGTTATATTTTATATTACAGTATCTTAAGGTATCCGGTATCAGCGATCTGACCATCATTTTTCTTTTTGTCATTGCGTACTAACCGCCATCCTGTTACAAATGACCCAAAATTTTGTGGGTGAAGAAAAATGATGGTCAGAACGCTGATACCGGATACTGTAATATAAAATATAACAGTATCTTAAGAAAAAATATTATAGTATCTTCACCGTGTGTGACGCGCTTTATACCTAACCTTAAAAATAAATGTTTTATAAAATAAATTCCATTAAATTTAATTCCATGTGACCTTCGTATCTCCCCGTCACTATCTAGCCTGGATTTGCAAGGGATTCGGATAACGCGCGATTATTATAAAATATTGCTTTCATATTACTCACATAAACTTATATAATGTTATGTTTATTGTTTGCTTACGTTGTAAGTATTAAACGTGAGATTAAGAAATAGTTTAACTATGTAAAATAAGCTACTAAAAAGTTTTAAATATCATGTATTTAATGCTGTTCAAAATAGCCATTATTCGGTCATTGAATATGTCAATAATTCAAATATCTTTAGTTCCTTGAATTATTTTGATCAATAAAAACAGCGAAAGAAGATCCACCATAAGTCATAGGTACTAACCCTTCTATCTTAATACTATTATAAAGGCGAAATAAATAAAATAAATAATAAATAAAATATCCTTTATTGAATTATTATGTACATTAATGGACGACTAAGATCCGTTAGGCAAAAATAAAAATACAAGAGTTACATTACATTACACAGTTATTGAAATAACACAAAAAAAAAAGTATCAATTTAGAAGTTATAAATATTAACGCAGAAGCCGGGCATAAAATGCCAAGATGCTGCTACCAAAATTCGTTAAAGCATTTATAATCGAGTTACTAGAAGTAAAAAGAATATTCCTAAATCTAGCAACGCGATGCCTGATCAATGCATCGAGAACCGGCACGCGGGCTTCCGCGAACATGCTAGACGCGCTACACCAACGCGGTAGTTTGAATAAAATTCGAAACGAATCATTGTATTGTACCCTAAAAATTCGATAATTTTCTTTTTTATACCTTGTCCACAGTTGTGGAGTATATAGAGCGGTGCAATAAGCTTTGAATAGTAATATTTTTGCATTTCTTTCGCACTTATTAAACTTTCTTCCGATCATGTTCGCGCGCGCAGCCAGAGAACGCCTCTCTCTGTCTATATCGAGGTCATCTGTCAGATCATACGAAACTATATGTCCCAGGTAGCGGAAAGAATTAACAAATTTGAGCGGCTGGTTATACAGGTAAACAGGCAAATGGATATCCTTAGAGGTTGCGCCAAAAAGCATAGCAACCGATTTATCTACGTTATAGACAAGGTGATGCCTTTCAGCATAATTTTCACAGAAAGTTTGTATGGATGTTTGTTAATCTTTCACGTAAAAACTACTGAACCGATTACAATGAAATTTAGCACACATATAGAGGGTAACTTGGATTAACACATAGGATAGGTTTTATCCCGGAAATCCCACGGGAACGGGAACTATGCGGGTTTTCCTTTGAAAACGCGGGCGAAGCCGCGGGCGGAAATCTAGTGGTATAATAATTCAAAACCCTTATAACGTGTCAAACCGTTTTATAAAACCACTTCATATACTAGCTACAACTACAACAGGTATATAAAATAAAAAAATTATTATTAAAAAAACAAAATACCCGACTGCACACT
>CAJQZN010017693.1:0-11113 GCA_907164685.1 Colias eurytheme | reverse complement strand
GTCTTCAATAGGCACTCTACGGATATTGTCGACTTGCTGGGTACGTAAAGCAGCTCTCTTACAACTCATCCAGCATGAGTGGCATATTTTATCATATGATGATACCTATGAAAGACAATTTACAAAAGTTATATTGGGTTAAGGCCCAGACTTCATGCATCCGGAATCTACCCGGAATCGATTAAAAAAAATAAGTTGTTAAATGCTATCAGACATAAAAACAACTGCCTTCTACCTATATCTGTTTCTAACACTATTTAGTTTTTGAAATAACTAGATTTTACTAACATTTAAATTACTTTTATGCATTTTTATAGTTGTTGCTGAACAATAAAAAAATGTTTTATGTGCACACTGCTTGTACTTATGTATGGAAATAATTTCCTTTTGCAGTTTTCCATTCATGCTATTAAAACAGGGATAAATCACTAAAAAAGCTTCTATAGATCCGTACAGAAAGCAAATAACTGATTTTGTGAGTAAATGGTTATTAATAAAAACAGTTACCTGACGGGGTGTTATTCTTGACTGTATAACAGCAAGGATCTGTATTTGTTCTTCGGATGGTTGTCAATAACAATAGGATGGCTCTGACGGTTTAATATTGATCTTCCACAAAGACTACACACTTGTCTACGACCTTGTTGGGATGATCCTGAAGCTTGAGCATTATCACAGCTTGTTGCTAATTGCTCATTTACACTTCTCATGAGTAGATTATTACACGGTTCGCAAATGTAATCTTCCTCAGTAATCTGAAATATTGTATTCAATATAAATTCATATCTGAAATACTACATAAACATTAATTAGATTTTATTTTTCTCCTTGACTTTTATTTCTAATTCTTTTCTTATAAAATAAAAAAACAGGTAGGTACGTAAAAAAAAATTAACTGTAAGGAAAACGGTAAAAAAGCTAATTGTCGTTCATGTCTTAGGCCGGGACTCCACCAAAGCGGAGACGAGACGAGCGGAGAGGAGATGTTTTTTAAACAACCAATAGAATTGAGTTATTGACACGTCTCCTCTCCGCTCAGCTTCAGTGGAGATCGCTGTGCGGAGATGTGTAATATTTGTATGTCGCGATGGAAGCGGAGATGTGAGCTGTGCGATGTGAGCTGTGCACCTTTCGTGTCAGAATGCGTACTGAGCACTCAACGCCCCGCACCCGAGCTGAAAAACATCTCTTCTCGCACAGCACACAGCACACCGCACACATCTCCGCTTTGGTGGAGTATGTATCATACTGTCACAGGAAGATCTTTAGGCGACAAATAATAATAGCAATTTATACTTACAATCCTTGGTGATATCCATTCGCTAAGTAATGAAATTACTCTTGTGTTGAGCTCGAGAACAAGGTAACGTCGAAATGTAAATGTAACACAAACATTGCAGTTTATGCAAAGTATACGGTCAGGTTTCCGTAGTGGCGGCATCGTTAATCCATTAATAAAAGCAAAGGTCGTCAGGTGGGGAAGGTATCGGAGTCCAAGGGCGGTAAAATGGGTCGTAAAAAACAGGAACGCAAAACAAAATCGCACAGTACACAACGAGACGCAAACGCAAAACGAAAGAGACTGCGCCGATTCGAATATGACAGGCGGCTGTCAAACGTCAAAACAATCCGTTTCACTCTATCATCATCATAATTAAACGTAAACTGATAATGTTCGTATTATTTTTTACTTGACTTTAATAAATGTTCATAATATTTTACTATTTAGGTAAAAGAATTAAGTACTTAAAATATAACAAACAGTAATAAAACTAGTTAAAATAGTAAAAGTCAGTCTCCAGTCGTCACTCGCCAGCAAGTAAAACGGAACGTAGCAACTCTACAGATAACGTTCAAAAACCATAATTTCATTTTTTAAGAAGTTTGTACGAGTTTAGAAAAATAACAAAAATCTTTTTTTCCTACGTCTCTGATAAAAAAATGATAAGCGTAATGAGTTCACAATAAAATAAGCTAAATTTTAAGATTTGTTTCATTTCTATACATGTTCAGGTGAAAAATGGGCATTGTTCTTTCAAAATATTATAATTGAACACTGTTAACATTTATCACTTGCAAAATACAATGTTTTAAAACAGAAATAATAAAATTACCAATTGGCCACTTACTCGGAATTAAGACCACACAAACAGTCACCTGGGGTGTCGTGCACCCCAAAAACGCTCTCCGAGCCCAACCGTCCACAACCGAGCGCCGCTCGCAACTGAATCGTGTACGTTTTACGTATTTACGAAGCTACCTGGAAGAACAGCGCGCTAAATTCAAATTTTAAAAAGTTGTGAGCCTGGAAACCCGCTCTGGGGTGTATGACACCCCACGCGACCAATTAAGGGTTAAGGGCAAGTACGATCTATCTATGTAAATAAAAATGCATTGCTTAATGTGTTGCTAAAATCAAAACTCGAGAAAGGCTGAACCGATTTCGCAATTATTGTTTTTGTGTTTGTTCTTGTCAAGAAAAGGTTTTTATGAAAGAAAAGTATAAGAAATTTGCAAGCAAAATTACGTGGGTGTAGCCGCGCTGGACAGCTTGTTTCAAATAAAAATGTATTGCGCAAAATGAGTTAGCTGTGTATATTTATTTATTTATTTAACTGTTTAATAGTTGTACAGAAGCCTTAGGCCTCTTTTCCATTACACGGTTGTTCAAACGTACGGTGTGTAAGCCGTACGGTTGAAAAAACGTGCTAGCTTGTACATGATACGGCAAAATCACCGCGCGAGACATTGGTAAGTACTGGCTAGTAGCGCTTTTTACTCGGGCTGTGTAGGACGTGCTGCGTCATGAATTTTCTTACGAAAAAAAAGATTATAGTTGCTTATTACATATATAGGAAAAAGAAAATAGAAAAAAAAAGGGAAGTAAGGTTTTGGATACATCCGATTTTAGAAAAAAGGGAGGAATATGGCGCGTTTCATACACTTGTCAAGAATCAATTGAGAGAAGATGAAGACAAGTTTTACAATTATTTTAGAATGCAGAAAACTACATTCGACAACTTGCTCCAAAAACTATCCCAGGAACTAAAACATCAAGATACTTTTATGCGAGAGAGTATATCGCCCGCAGAAAGATTGGCTGTAACTCTGAGGTAAGTAGGTACAAAATTAAATGACATATTTTAGTTTAAAATTGTTTATTGCACACAAACAAAATTATTACATGTAATTGAATTTTAATAATTATTAATTTAAGAACAAGTAAATCAAAAAATACACTACGCTGAAAATGCTACTCAAGTGCGGTACTAAAATCGAATTCGTCTTCAATAGAAACTTGAGAATCTGCCGAGATACTTTCCGCATTTACACTATGTACAGATAATTGTGATTCGGGTCGGTAGTGGATTGGCTCTAAACCAGAACCGTGTCCAAAATCATGAGACGACTGTCGAGTCGAGCCGAGTCTGTGGACGACTTATTCCATAGCCCGATCTAGCAGCTGTAGAATATCCATATGTTGACGATTGCGCATTTGAGGATGCTGTACCACTTAAATATCCTTGATGGCCTTGATCCCATTGGTTTCTTGATGTAGGTATATATTGAGTACACTGTCTTTGTTGAATATTTTTAATTATTGAAATTACTTGAAACTGAAAGTCTATCATATTTTCATCACTGAACTTGTCAACTGTATCAGCGATTCCCATAAAAAAAGTTCATACTACGGCTTTTCTTTTTCTCATCTCGTTCTGCTGAATCCATAAACTTCATAAACCTAATGTCAACTTCACTTAGTTCATTTTTTCTTTTTTTTTAGCCCTTTGCGTACAGGGAGTTTTCATTACTGAGGCTAGAATCATGAACATGTTCAGTCATGTTAGAATCGGTCTTGCGTTGCTCAACATTTTTTTTAGGAACATCATTTCATCATAGAACATATATTTTCTATTGGCGCTCTTTTTTTCTCGAGATAACGTTTGGTTTTGTCACGATAAAAGTGGTTTATCGCAGATAAAACCAAAACTAAAAGTAATTACACAAAATGCTCTGACAAATATCTTGCAAATGTTTTAATATAATTGTTTATGAATAAAAAATCATAATAAGTATTACCATGTCAAGTAGAAAACGTAAAAGTGTGAAAATTAGAGCTAACTTGGTTATTTTTTTTTATCGAGTAAATTTTAATATTTCATGTTTTTGATTAAACAGAATCGTTGAACATATCATCTAGTTTGATATATATTTTATATTTTTAGATTTGGTCTTGAATATTACACGTATCATCTAATAGAAGATTGGTAATTTTGCTTTATACGCACCCTTAATAGTGATCTCTTCCAGGCAACCACGGTAAAAGGTAAACAAGCAAAATGATCACTAATTGGCGGGACGAGAACAGAAAAAGAATAATTAATAGCAAGAAAACAAAAAATAATAATATATATCTACCATATATAATACATGTCCATATACAATATCACATATATGTATACTATGTATTAAAATAAAACAACTTGAGTCAATCACAATATTTATTCTTCTTCTACAAATTATGGTATTTAGGTACTATTTAGTCAAACTGATTTCGAAATGTTAAATATACATACTTATGTTATTTGTGCACTGACGCCAGCATGTCAACCTACCCGAATCTGTTTAGGAGGTTAAAATCTATTAATGAAATTGACAGATATAGGCGTCTGTACCAACTTTTAAATGGTTTAGTACCTCATTATTAATAATTATAAAACAATAGTTTTACTACAAAAATATGACATCTCTAGAAAGATTGTCTACAAAAAGTGTTATTACATAGCTGCATTTCATAATGATTCAGAAACTGTCATCAAACGCAACTTTGTGTTGACATCTTGTGTAGACAATAAAGTTCGACAGACAGATAGACAGATAGAAGTTCGAGAGAAGAGAACTTTTTTGAAGAAAGGCCGTAAAAATCTTACACTTTGTACTTACACCTAATTAAATAAAATTATGATTACACAGTCTTCGAAGAGACACATTATTGGTGTCTTAGCTTTGGTATCGTTGCCAAAATAATCACAAAAAAATTAACAAAAATTAAATTATAAACATATGTAAGAAAATAATATTCTTAGGTCTTATAATTATAAGTTTGAGACTTATAATAATTATAAGACCTAAGAATATTATTTTAAACTAACAAAAATATTCTTTTGAGAAATGTACGTAAAATAAACATATTAAAACAAAATTATTGGTAAAATGTGTTTGCTTAGTTGCATCACAATAAAATATATAAAACTCAAAATAAATATAAAAGAAATACTCAAAATCTTAGTCACTATCCATCAATGCTTTTAAAATTTCTTGTCTGTCGTTATAAAAATTCTTTTTATACTTAGGCTATTCCTTATTTTTCTTTGTTATATATATTAATATAACTGTTTAGATATACAGGTTTAAGGTCCTTAAAGACACTTTTTTCTCGCTCTCGAAGTAGTTTTCTTTATTTTCAATTAAATCAGCATTTTCAACATTATTCATAACTTTACTACATTCTATGTCATTTATAATATTATCATTAGTATATAGTTCCTTTTCATTAAATGTTATAAGAGAGACAGTATTATTATCATCTCCAACTATAATTTCTTCACTCCCAAACTCATCAAAGAAGATAAGAGGTACTTCATTATATTGATTATCACAGAGATTACTTTGAGTTTTTTCGTTTTCTTCATTTCTTGGATTATCCTTCTTCCCGTTTTCCTTATCATCAAAATCTTTTCGTATCTCGGCCATTGATAGTAAAGTGATCATTTCACTCATTCATTTATTTATAAAAAATAATTTTACAGACAATAGTACAATAAAAATTATATACAAAAACAACTTACTGTTTTATTCATCGTATCCATTTCACCAGAAGTAGTTGCACCAAATAACGAAAATTCCAATGGCTCGTAATAAATCCATTTACATTGTTCTACTGCGCCGCTGCGTGTAGTTTTTTTTGCCGACAACTTTTTTTCTCTCTAGTAAATTGAGGACGCAGTACATGTATTTTAGTTTCCACATTTTTTTTGGGTATATTTAGGGCTTGAGAAATTTCTTCGAATGCATCGTTCTTTTTGTTTCTACCTTTGTATTCTTTTATAGAAGAATCCCATAATAATTGTTTTGATTGAAATAATTCTATTAGTTGCATTATTTTATCCTTAGATTAAGGATTGGTCTCCGCGCGCGCGCTACGACTAGATGCCGCCGGCGTACTTGAAAAATGCGGCAACTAAAAGTACGCCGAATTCGGCGTACCCAAGCCAGTCGTGTCACAAGCATTGTGTGGAGAGGGCGAACCGATAGTTTATAAAGATTTTGAACAAAATCTGAAGTAAAATGCCTATTTGTGCCATAAAACTATTTAAAAATAATACAACAAAAAATAAGAAAGACACTGGGATCACGTACCATCACTAAGTATCGTATTATTCGAAATTTCTCCTTTACTTCGAAATTTTTTTCTACGAAAATACGACGCCATTCAGTGTTGCCGTATTGCATATCCAAAAAAATACACGTGGTTGAGGAAATCTTTTAGCAATAATTTGAACTTTTTTTTTCAATACTACTTATTACTAATACATATATTATAAAAGAGTATAATAACAAAAATTTATTTCTGTTTAACCATGTTTAACTGACTCATTTAGTATGTTATTTTTTTTATTTCCGCTTTTTTACTTTTAATCAACCTTTGTGACTATAGTATAGTAGCGTCGCAAGTGGATTTGAGTCATGCGACTCAAATCGTTCATGGATTCGATTCCCGGCCAGGTCAGGATGAAAAAATATATTTTTCAATCTTCTTTCCAAGATGGCAGATTTCCCATTTATGAGGAAAATTTATGTAGCTGGCAGCCCAATTCTTCACACACACTAGCGTCTTTACAAATTGCCTTACACACACTACAGAAATGAGTTGCCGCACTCACAGAGCTATTGTTTTTAGGTGGGGCGGTATCTAGTCGTAGCGCGCGCGCGGAGACCAATCCTTAATCTAAGATTTTATCATTGCTCCACACTACTGCCATGTTTATAAACTGTTGCAAACACGTTCACACACGTCAACAATTGTCGCTAAACTGTCGTTTACGCTTGTCGGGCGAGAGCTTGTCAACATGACGCTATCAACTCTGCAACACGCAGTGTTGCCAGCAACATGTTGACAGCAATTCCGCAACACATTGATTTAACTTTGTTGCTAAACAAATGTTTACCATGAATACGGGGCTTTAATGTCCGAGCGTGTTTTTCTCACATTTTGTGCTCACTTGTTGCCATTCATCTGTGTAAGAGTACTTTATAGAGTAAACTAGATTTCCGCCCGCGGCTTCGCCCGCGTTTGCAAAGGAAAACCTGCATAGTTCCCGTTCCCGTGGGATTTCCGGGATAAAAACTATCCTATGTGTTAATCCAAGTTACCCTCTATATGTGTGCTAAATTTCATTGTAATCGGTTCAGTAGTTTTTACGTGAAAGAGTAACAAACATCCATACATCCATACATACTTACAAACTTTCGCCTTTATAATATATATTAGATATTAGATGTCAGTACTTTTTACAAATCGAATAGCTTTTATTTCTGTTATTTTTATCGGATTACCTTTCAGATCTTTGTTAATATTTAGCCCAATATCCTCAAACAGCTTTTTTAAATCATAAAAATCGTCATAGTTAAGCTCATGAACCACAAAAGCATTACCAGTTTTCTTGGCGTTTCTTGAGTTGCGCATACTGGTGAGGACTGTAAATAGGTCCAGACTTTTTCACTCTTTTGATTGCCTTTTCAATTGTTGAGTGAATTAAAAACTTGTGCGTGATTGATGTAATTGGAAAAGTTTCGACAGCATAGTAATACAGGCAAAGGAGAAACCTGAATTATTGATATATATTATGATATTAAACGAACCTATTCTTCTGCTCGCCACAACAATTAATTATCGGAGTAAAATATAATATTGCAATTAGGATGGATCAATGTTGTTAAACACGAGTTTATAAAATCACATTGTCGCTGTAATCTCCCCAAACCCCAATAATCTTTAAATATTTCCGGTCTTTGTTCTTCTGTTATTTTATTACGACATTTTTGCCTACATTTCTCTGGACAAGGCGATTAAATTGATTTTTCCTCAATAGTTTTTAAATAATACAGTTAAAATTTGGGGAAAAATGGGGAAAAGGTTCTATTGATACATGCCTCTAATGATAGCCACCTTGTTGTTGCCGGGCTTAATATCTTATAAATGTCGACTTTAAAAAAGTCCTGGAACTCTTTTAATTTGTTTTCCTCTTAGTACTTCGGCTAAAAAGAGCTCCAATACTTCTTAAACAATCTTCTAGAGATCCTTTATTGAACTGCTCAGATAAAGCTCCTTTCCAGTATCCGTGTTCAAATTAGTTTAATCAAGATAATACCGGAAACATGTAAAGCTATTTACGAAACGTAGGGAAGATTACATGAATGTAAGTATTAAAACACCTTTTAAATTTATTTACCATTTAATTATACAATCAAATTAAAATTATACATTTAAAAGTTGTCATCATAGTTATTGTAGTATTCTCGGAGAATTGATTCTGTATTTTCTGTGTTTTGAGTATCTTGAGGTTGAGATATAATTATAGCAGAGTTTTCTTGAACTGATGGGGTAGATGATGATGATGGCCTAGAAATGTATGCCGCATGATATACAACTGTTTTATTGCATTCTTTGTCACAAATATCAGTAGTTTCAGTAAGCTGTTTCAAAATGCCTTTGCGCAAAACTGTATGTATAAGAGATTCCGCATATAAGGCTTGAACTTTGTCCATTTTGTCAATTTTTTTGGCAATTGTAACACCAAGAGCTTCATATTCTGTCATTTGGTTTTTTTGAAGAGCTTCTGTGGATACGTCCATAAATTTTATTTGAGTATCAATAATATTTGACTTCCTTTTCGTTCCACTTCGAGGTAGATTCCTGAAATAGAAAACAATTTTGCATTAGTAAATTTCTTAATAATTCACATAAGTATTATATTTTTTTACAGTTTCCTACGAGTAAAGAAGAATGGTTTAAAATTCTAAAGGATTCCATGATCGTTGGAATTTTGTAAACTGTGGAGGCGCACTTGACGGAAAACAAGAATTACGCCACCTGCAAATTCTGGAGCAAAATATTACAATTATAAGAAATGTGGATCACTTAAATGGACATAACTATTGATTTATTAGTTTTTATTATTACTCATAGTGCTAAATATAATTATCAATCATCGTTATCATCATCATTATCAATTATATAATCCAAAAATTCAGCAGGAGGTCGGATAAGGGTTTCTTGGTGCCGAGCCCAACCCATTTACCAAATAATGGACATTACGTGAGCACAGCAACCAAGAGTACGCATTCCTACTAGACAGTTACAATTATATTCAATAATTTTATTTCTGCCTTCTAAACTGTTGTCTAGCAATATGCAAACGAAATACATCGGGCGTTTTGGTGTCTTGAATGTATTTTAGCTCTTGCGAGCTAAGGATTCAAAGCTACAATGCCAAATTCAGAAAGATTATAATCAATTTCTAAATCCTCATACACTTCAATGTAAAATGTACCATCCTCTTTCACATGTTCGCCGAAATAACTTCTCGCTTGTTCTACCTGGTAAGGTCCTAAAGACATTATTAATAAATTATCATATGAAAGGATGGGGAAGTGTTCAAAGCCTTGGCTAGCATCTATAGCTTGAAAAGCCGCTCTTCGTAGATTGAAATGGTTTTGTATCACCAATGGTGATAGACGGTTTGGGGAATCATATTTTAAATATATTTCATTAATTATTTGATCTGCGAGACGGTGATCTACCAACCGTTTTCCAAACGCGTTTAACAAAGCACAAGATATTTTTATTTTCTGTTTTAATGAGGTGCTGCTATATTGACATACTGGGATCTCAGTTGTCGAAATAGATTTTTTAAACGGCCGTTTATTGTTTCTACTAACCAACGGCATAACGTCACTTTACGTTCTGTTATATTCCGAGACTGTATGCACTAATGCATACAGCCATCCCTCTAACTATCCCGTCAGCACATTCCTTTCCCGCCATGTTCCCTACGCGTCGCTTATCCATTCTATTCCATTCAGTCTACTTCCAACATCCTAAGGGTAAGGTTGCCGGCAAATCCATATAAGTCTGTGTATTAATTCTCTAAAATCAATTATTGTGTTTAAACTAAGTTTTAATAATAAAATCTTTTTTTTTAAAAAGAGGTTTATTTCACCTCCCGTAACATTTTGGTGGCAGCGGTGGGATACGGATATTCCAGTGCCAGGCAACCCTACTCTTTCCGAAATCCCCAAAATTCTTAGAGAAAATCATAACATCCCAATCGCGGGACACCTTGGTATCACTAGAATGTTAAAGCGTATCCAAGAAATGTTCTTTTGGAAGAACATGCGTAGTGATATCGAATCCTATGTTAAGAAATGTCCACAATGTCAGGTGAATAAAGCTTTAAGACAAATAAATCGTGCTCCAATGCAAATTACTAGTACTTCGACTGAACCATGTCAAAGAAACTTCGGGAGCTACCTATCCAGAATATGTGCGCATGCTGCAAAGCCGCCTTAAGCATTCCCGAGATAAAGCATTAGGTTTAATTAGAAAATCAAAACAACAATCTAAGGTTTATTACGATACCCGTACTCGGTCGGCTAATTATAAAGTGGGAACTACGTATATATCAAAAATCATTTAAGATCTAGGAAAGCCCTTTCTCCAGTTTGGAAGGGCCCATACAAAATAATCCGCGTGAATGGAAATAGCACTCTCACGCTATTAATCAATAGGCGTCATGTTACCCACCATATATATAATAGTTCAATTGTTTTTTATACTGAAAAATAAGTTAAAGTTAAATGTTGTTAAGTTAGAGTAAGTGCGCCAATTATGGACTGGTACCGTAATATGGACTACCTTCATTTCTCGAAAACCATCAGTCGTAGGTAGGTATCGGTCTCCGCAAACTGAATTCCACCCCACCAGAGCCTCGCCAGTCGTTTGTCGTTGGGCAGAGAGCGCGCACGCATTAACGGCAGCCATTTTTCGTTT
>CAJQZN010017690.1:0-12818 GCA_907164685.1 Colias eurytheme | reverse complement strand
ATGACATTACAGCACTTCTATGTGTCTTGTTATTTAGATTTCTATGGATATATCAAAGCTTTTGTAACTAACAGTCCAAACATGACCATTTTACCACATTAAATTATTCGTTTAAAAGTAACTTATGTCCTTCTTCGTAATATGATTTATCACACGGTCAAATTTCATGAAATTCCCTTCAATCGTTACTACGATCCTACGTTTCAGATAGGTTCTTCATGTTACTGTAAAATAAATGACAATATAAACAAATGAACAATTTTATTGCACCATTTAGTATTTAATACGAATGAATATTGAAGCCTGAAAATGTTTACTTTATTTTGAAACTATATACTCGTAGCATTAAAACATGAAGTTCTAGTTTGAAGTATAGTCAAACACCATACAGTGTAATGTACTCAATTTTATGCATACATAGAAAATTGCAAATTTCAAAGCGTAAGTTTTGTTTTGTCCTTTTACATTCTAACTTTGAGTTTCCCCTTTTGGTAGTATAAACGCGCTTTTGTACAAAGTATCTTTCTATTCCATTACCTTATGGCCTATCCTATTTAAGATGTAAAAACCAGGTAGGTAACTATGAAATTTGTTTAAGAATCTTTATGCTTGAATTAAAAGTAATTTTGATTAATTCAAATTCAAATTCGTTTATTCAATCAAACTTAACCTAACCTTAGAGCTAAATACATTAATCTATATATATAATAAAACTAAGTCGATAAAATGTGCGTGCCGATAAAACTTAAAAAGGAGTCCCGACACGATAAAGGGACTTATGTGGTGTGATAACCCTTTATCCCCCCTCGAACAAGAAAGTTCCCGTTTTAATCTAAAGGGCATGTTTTTAAAGATATAAGGGACTTTCCGACCCTTCAACTTGGAAATTAAGTGCAGTGGCGCCATCTGTTATCGAATATTTGAACTTCGGAGACTATATTACACTCCAATAGACATAGTGTGTAGTCTCCATAGTTGTGAGCCATTGCAGCATGTGTAGTAGTGGCGCGAAATTTAAAATTCCAATTTCAATAAAATCTTAAATTTAAATTTTGTGTATTTATACGTCATTATTTAACGTATATTTTGGAGTTAAAGCGACATAATTTTAGTTATCCAAATTAATTCTCAAAATATTAAAAAATTTAGGTTTTTAAATTTCGCGCCTTTACTACATACGCTACCGCTACAGAAGCTAGAAAGTTCCCGTTTTAATCTAAGGGCGTGTTTCTAAAGATATAAGGAACTTTCCAACCCTACATAGTGGCGCCATCTGTTATCGAATATTTGAACTTCATTCAGGACAACGATTGTTTGGGTTGCATTTCCAAAAGCGTTGCGAGCAAATTTCAATAAAGTCTTAAATTTAATTTGATGCTATAATAAAGTTATTACATTTTGTGTATTTGTACGTCATTAGCTAACTTATATTTTGGAGTTAAAGCGACATAATTTTAGTTATCCAAATTAGTTCTCAAAACCTTAAAAAATTTAGGTTTTAAAATTTCGCGCTTTTAGTACAAATGCTACCGCTATAGAACCTTTTATTATGGCGGACGATAGTGACCAGAATACTCTAGAAGGTGTGAGAGAGAAAATATTTTCAAATTTTCTCGAATATTCTAGAGCCTAGCTCTCTGAATATATAAGAGCCCGGTGTCGCTCACCAGAGTTAGTTTAATTTGAACAGCGAAACGAGCGATTTCAAAACGAAAATAAGAGAAGTTATCTGTGAGCCTTTATTTAGAAGTATCACGTGTGAGTATTTTTAATAGTGTGTTTAATTAACTCTCGATTTTGAAACGAAATAGAAATAAGTTATTTGTGGGTTTTTTTCGTGAAATTTCCCTATAATATTAACAACAAGTAACCCATCAAACCCAAAACAGCTATGGGACTCTTTCAAAAGGAGTATGAGTGATGATATATTGTACCAAGTCCGACAAGCTAATCCTGAACTGACTATAGAATTCAATGACGAGATCTTCAATGAAACACTCATTCGCTTAGAAGATAAATGTTTAGCAATAAATAATCAAGCCTAAGTAGAACTTGGAATGCCAGCACCACAAAGAAATGCTTTTAGTGTGCTAAACTACGAAATTATGAAGGAAAAAAGTTACAACATCAATCAACTACTTGAATACAATGCTCACAACTCTCAATGACAATAAAAAAAAAGTTTACGACGTTATAATGAGCCGGATAAATAACGATATTGGTGGAATTATTTACTTGGACGCACCAGGAGGCACCGGTAAAACGTTTCTCATAAATCTAATACTGGCGGAAATACGTGCTAAAAAACTCATCGCACTGGCACTAGCATCATCTGGCATTGCAGCCACACTTATGGAAGGAGGACGATCTGCCCATTCTGCCTTACAACTACCATTGAATATAGCCGAACAACAATTCCCGGTATGTAAAATTTCAGGAAAATCTGGACGTGGTAAATTCTAAACCAAGCTAAAATTTTCATCTGGGATGAATGCACCATGGCCCATAAAAAATTTATAGAAGCCATGGACAGAACATTACAAGAATTGCGAAAAAACTCTGAAATAATGGGAGGAGCTCTACTCATACTCTCAGGAGATTTTCGACAAACACTTCCAGTTATTCCCAAGACAACATCAGAAGACGATATCAATGCATGCTTGAAAAAATCACATCTCTGGCTACAAGTCCAAATACTGCAATTAACAAAAAACATGAGAGTTGAATTATCAAGAGATGAAACAACAGCACAATTTGCTAAAATACTTTTACAAATCGGCGAAGGTACATATCCTACTGACCAAACGACCGGCCTCATTGAACTTAACAGTGATTTCTGTAATATAGCCACTACTGAAGACGAACTAATCGACAAAATTTATCCAAATATTATTCAGAACTATACTAATGCAGAGTGGTTATTTCAAAGAGCAATTTTGGCCACTAAAAATAATATTGTTGACGATATCAATTTTAATATTCTGAAGAAAATACCTGATGAAGAGAAAATATATAAATCGATCGACACGATGGTATCTATTGAAGAAAGTGTCAACTTCCTCACTGAATTTCTAAACTCTTTACAAGTACCAGGAATGCCATTACACTGCCTTCGTCTGAAAATTGGAACTCCAATCATAGAGGAAAGTAACCAAATATGGAATACCATTTTGTTTTTGGGATATAAAAATAAAACTTTACATAAATTAAATCAGTTTATTGTTTTTACTGGTCAGTCATACATCTATAAGTAATAATTAACAGCCTTTAACGAAATATATCAGTAATCAAATTAAAATCTTACACAAAAAACAAAATCCCAAATGAGTAACCAAATATGGAATAGGTACCCATATATGGAATACAAGCATAAATTAACATAACAATAACAAAAATTTAATGAATATCTTTGAGATTAATTAAATGAATGTAACATATTGTGATAAATGAAAGAAGTTACGTAATTACTTGCAAAAGTCACAAATCCAGATCCATCTGGACCAGCACATCATAATGCGTTCAGAGCCCATACATCAAGCATTTAATTCAACTTTCTCCACTTTCATCCATGGGAAAAAGTCTTGAACAGAACCTCCTGACTCTGCTGATGCATGTATGTTACATTCTGCATCTGCAGAGTCAGAAGGCACTTGGTCCATCAACTCATCATGTTCCACTACCTTCATCAAACTGGATAACGTCTAGTTCCTCAGAGTCTTTCTTCTTCACTATCATCCTTATTTTTCTTCGATTGTTTGTTTCTCTTAATAAAGTTAATAACGTTGAAAGAAGAAATAGAAATATAATGATGAAATAAAGTTGTCCTAGGGACTTGGAAATCCTGTGCCGCTTTCAAATACCCCATTTTCTTTTCCCGGACGAATTTTATAGATTGTGCCGTTTTTTCTTCATCCCAGATTTTTCGTTAGGTTGATTGTGAACCGGACATTCTAAAAACAAACATTACATACAGTTTAAAAAAAAATAAAAGCAAGTTTATAGTATTCCATAATTAGACACCGACGACTGTCCATATTTGGATTTTTATACTCATTCAAACTCTTCTAAATATTTTTACAATTCACAATATTTTAAAGACAAAAGATCACAAAATGGTGAAATAAACATAATACCGATATACTAAATAGTATAACACTTATGTAAACAAACATAATAGCCGGTAAATACTCATTTATTACTTACCTTAAAAAATTTTTGCATGGCAACAAAACAAAACACCCCTGCCACACGTAAACCGTTCACGCAACTAACTCGATGGTGTTAGTGCGATAATTAGTACACCAAATGAAACAGAAGATGGTCGAATTTCGCGATTCATACTTATAGTCTTAGAGAAATGAAGGAATTCCATATTAGGATACTATTCCATATTTGGTGACTTTCCTCTACTACTCAGAAATCTCAACTCCCCAAAATTATGTAATGGAACTAGAATGATCGTAAAACAGCTATCGAATAATATCATTGAAGCTGAACTTATTTCTGGAAAGACCAAAGGACAGACAGTATTTATACCTAGAATACCACTGATCTCTTCGGAATTGCCATTTCAATTTAAAAGACTGTAGTTTCCAATAAAATTAACCTTTAGTTTTACAATTAACAAAGCGCAAGGACAATCTTTAAAATATTGTGGCATTAACCTCAAAGAATCCTGCTTCTCTCACGGTCAGCTATATGTAGCTTGCTTCAAGAGTAGGAAATCCGAAAAATTTATGTATATAGTATACTCCGGACAATAAAATGAAAAATGTTGTTTATAAACAAGTATTGTAAATAATGAGAAAACGTTTTCAATAAATTTTTTTTTTACTTTTTACGTCATAGTTTATTTTTTTATTTAGACTCTACCACGTCATCTCATATCAACTCCCGGGCGAAGCCGGGTTTTTTAGCTAGTAATTAATAATTATTAACAATACATATTGTTAAAAAACATCAATACTTAAAAAAAAACCAAGAGTATTTTTTTCTTTAGGTAAATAATTTCTCAAATACGATATTCAATTTGTAGTAGCAAATTATTATTTATGCTATATGAAGTAGAGTCGATAGTGAACGCTTTCAAAAGCTTTCAATATATTTATTATGTTCTCGTATATTGAAAAGTTTCATCATAATCAAACTTAAATAAACGTTCATGAATTCGTTCAATATATTGTTAAATAAACAACTTGAACAAGCTGACTTTATTGTTAATAATTTCGATTTAATATTAACAAAGAGAAAGACAAAGTATTTATTGGCAACATTAAACAATAAAATCTTTAATTTATAAAACACTAGTGGTCCGCCCCGGCTTCGCCCGTTGTACCTACATGTTTAAACTATCCTATCTCTCAAGTTGGATCGAACTGCACATACTGTGCGAATTTTATTATAACACATAAGTGTTAAGTGGTTAAGGGGTTAAGTGGTTTAGGAGTCCATTGAGGACAAACATTGTGACACGAGATTTATATATATTACGAATTGACTGCTTGTATAAATAAGAGTGAGCCATCAAACTGAAAGGTTTCTTCATCATAAACGAAATAATAAATATCATACCTACATCATAATTCTGTATATTTTAGGGTGATCAGATATGCCTGGAAGCTTTTTGCCATCAATGTTCCAAACATTTCCAAATCCCAGAAAGATTCACGTTAAATAAAGACGAGAATTATGTAGTAAAATAGATGCGATTTCAATCAAGAAAACCAAATAAATCATATTAAAAGAGATAATACACGCACAATAGAGCGGAACGGTCATAACGCTAATGGATCGAATAATATTAAGATCCCTTTGTACCCGCTCTCGACCGAATCAAACGGGGTTATGGTCCATGAAAGCCTATAGGAAATAGATTATTATGATCATACACGAGAACGTACTCAAAGATACGACGAGAGGAATCGTAAAATTGAAACGAACCTTGCATTTCTTTAACAGAATATAAAATAATATGAAGCCTCGGGGTTATAACGCGCGTTTGCGGGAACATAAATTGTGTCTTATAACTCTTATTAGCATATTTTGCCTTCCGTTGCCGGAGTGACGATGTGGGTTACTGTTTCTGTGATATTAACACGCGAAGGCGAAAGAGTTTATGCCCGTGTTTATGAATTACTACATGATGATGAACTTCGCCATATTACATACTAGCTTACCGCCCGCGGCTTCGCCCGCTTTGTCTAAAACCTAATAAATTATATACTAAAACCTTCCTCTTGAATCACTCTATCTATTAAAAAAAACCGCATCAAAATCCGTTGCGTAGAAGTAAAGATTTAAGCATACAAAGGGACATAGGGACATAGAAAGCGACTTTGTTTTATACTATGTAGTGATTTAGGAGGGTATGTTGCTTCGATATACATTTAAGAAGTAAAAAAGGTTTAATGTATTGCTGCTACATAGTTGTCTACTTAAAAAGAATTTGAATTTTCAACTCAATTTCCCTTTTTTGAACCATTAATGAGCGATAGATGATGAAGATATTAAAAAAAAAAATTGTCAGTCCTTTCGGGTTCTGTGTAACCTGGATGTATTATTTCAGTTCATTAATTAACGTTTACACTGAGCTATAAAGCCAAATATAAGTTACGCACAGAATCTTGGAAATTTCCAGAAAATTTGAAAAAGCAGAAATATTTTATCCCAATTATGTTGTAAACGACAACAACGTAATATCCTCTTTAACACAGATAAAGCCAGGTTAATTCTCAGTCACCTAACGAACCGTGGAGCGCAAACAAATCAAAAACTTCATTAATTACCTCGTGCAAAAATTCCCATCAAAACATTGTAACACATCGTTAGCAGCTTTGGGAATCCTCTCGCGTTGAGATAAAATGTAATTATTGAAATAAACATTAAACCCACGTTTTTGAGAGAAACTGGATCGGTATTTCTGCTGCGCAACTTACACAATTTATCAGCACATTCCTATAAAATTCGATTAATTTGTACAAAGAATGTTCATAACGTCGGGGGCAAAAGCATTTTGTTCTATAAATAACAGCATTTTTACGACTTTCATTAGTTTTATCTAAAGCTTCTTTATTGGGTTTCACTTTTAGTCAAAAATGCACAGAAATACGAGCATATTTCGAGCGCACCGGGATTAAATGGAGAGGCTCATTGTACGTTTTCCAACAGAAATAATAAAGCTTTGTTAAAATTTTTGCACCTAACTGGAGTTTCAGCTAATTCGTAAAGAAAAATATTTATGGCCTTTTACGCTAAGTAATATGAAGGATAAAAATTTTATATAAGCCATGTGTTTTAATGTATATTTTTAGATCTGATTTTTTGGGAGTATTGTCATGAATTGTTAAACTTGGGTACTTTAAACGCTAATAGAAAGTAATTTAACCTTTTCATCTTGGGGTCTATTTCTAGTCCTACACAAATAAACATCTAAGGCTAAGGTGACCTCAAAAGGCTTTTTCTTTTTTACTTCTACTAGAAGTACAGAAAGTCCCTTTCATGTTACGATATTTCATATTACTCCTAATTAATACTACCGTGACAACGTCAAAGCAATACTTAAATACCATAAAAAGCAGTGATGGAAAATCAAATAAATAAATCTAAAAATAAATCGAACCGAAGATAAATCCTAACATTTACCGTTGTACAAGATAAGCAGTGAATTGAATAAAAGGTTTTAAAGATATTGATAGAATTATCTAGAAGGAATTACTTAGCGTTTTCACTCGACTTCTAAAGGGGCAATAATAGCTTACTCAGCGACTAGCCGTCCCCTTAAATTAAGATCACGCTTTAGGGAGCACTCAAAAACATGGCCATTCATTTATAGGTAGATTGTCTTTCATTACTTTTAAAAGTCTGTTGTAAGGGCTATTTAACAGTAAATGTTGATGGAATTCCTTTTTTATTTATTATGTATATTACAATACAGTAAAAATATAGTTTTATTTATTTATTCTTTATTTCTTTGAGAATTTAACAATAAAATTTAACCTAAGAATACATTTAAACAATTGGCGGTCCTATGGGTGACAAATCAACATCGAGCTATGCTGCGCTGTACTGCGCTGTGCTATGTTTGGTCAACTCGCTCGTCTAATATTTTAATGAGGATACAAACAACCCATGCTGTGCTGCGCTGTGTGAGGCTACGCTCTGTTTAAAAACGCAGCAGTCTCGAGCGAGGCACGCTACCCGCCGTGCTGAGCCGCGCTGTGCCGAACTGTGCTATGTTTTTATGGAGCTCTGCCATGCTGCGCTGTGTCTTAATTCAATTCTTCAATTAAATTCTCCGTATTTTTCACGTATGGTGTGAGGTAACAAGCTACCGTGACTGGACTCTTTTAACGACAAAATAACACATAAAATATCCATATCCGCTTCTTCTTCACTTTCATCTTCATCGGATTCAACTATGTCATAATGTTACGTTTTTTTGAAAATAGGGTCATATTTGACGAGATAAACGACTACACGAGCTGCTGATTACTTTTAGTCCATTGAAAAGTTACATTTGGGGTTGCATTTTTTAGAGGACGCAATTTTATTTTTTTGATGTGTAGGGGGGGTCAGTGTGAAACTATCAGCAAGTTTGTGGGGTCGCCACCCCTGTCCCATGGCCGCCATCTTGAAAATTGCGGTTGAAATGGTTTTTACGATATACATCTATATCTTAAACTATTTCTCTGATAAAAAAAATTGTTAGCATTATTTGTTGCAAATTAAATTCTCTACAACTTTAGTCCTGTAACTTTTTATCGTAGAACTATAAATAAAAAAGTTATAAGTGAAAATGTTCAGAAATTAGAGCTATATATTTTATTCAATAAAACTTGTTTTTATCATTTTACGAAGAAATGATATCAGACCATTTTTGTAGATTGTTTTTCGAGGAACAACTTTTATTTACAACATTTTTTCATTACGTCAATAGCTAAGATTTTACAGCGCTCCGAAGAGAGTACTATTTTTCAGTACTCTTAACTATACATTATACATATTATATTATGTGTGTACTAATAATAATTTGTCATCAGTAATTGTTTTTTTTTGTTATTATAATATTTTTAATAATTACTTTTGCAATATTATTAATAATAATTAATTTTTGAATCTTTTCCCCGCCACGGGGAGGTAGAGTCTGAAAGCGCGTTTTTTTACGTCGAAAAGCAAGGCTGAAATGTTCTGCAGTGTGCTTCCATTGTTCTGGAGTCTGGGAAAAGAGCCAATAGCCAATTTAATATGTATAGTTAGTACTGAAAATAGTACTCACTTCGGAGCGCTGTAAAACCTTAGCCATTGACGTAATGAAAAAATGTTGTATATATAAGTTCTTCCTCGAAAAACAATTTACAAAAATGGTCTAATATAATTTCTTCGTAAACTGATAAAAAAAGTTTTATTGAATAATATAAATAGCTCTAATTTCTGAACATTTTTGCTTATAACTTTTTTATTTATAGTTCTACGACAAAAAGTTACTGGACCAAAGTTGTAGAGAATTTAATTTGCAACAAAAAATGTTAACAATTTTTTTTTATCAGATAATAGTTTAAGAAATATATTGTAAAAACCTTTTCAACCGCTATTTTCAACATGGCGGCCGTGGGACAAGAGTGGCGACCCCACAAACTTGGTGATAGCTTCACACTGACCCCCCCAACACATCAAAAAAATAAAATTGCGTTCTCTAAAAAACGCGAGGTTAGGCATAAAAAATTTAACATTTCAATGGACTATTTACTAGTAGCTCAAGAAACACAGCACAGCACAGCGCAGTACAGCGCAGCATCGTTTAATTGTTAAAAAAACGTAGCTTAAGAAACAAAGCACAGCACAGCGCAGTACAGCGCAGCATAGCTCGATGTTGATTTGTCACCCTATTACTATGCAGCGATTTCTTCCATATAGGTATGTAATTAAAAAAATATTTGTGTATTTGTACTAATTTTATGAATGAATTTAACTCTACCTGATTTCACACCTGAATTACTAAATAGATTTGCAATATTAATACTGAAAATATATGATTTATTTAATCATGTTATGTTTAAAATATGTACTATTAACGCAAATTAATATGAAATTTTATTAAAATTTATCTGAAATGAGTTTAAATGATTTAATAAACTTCGATATTTCAATAAACGTAGCTCTTTTCATATCTTAATTAATTATGTTTTTAGTAACATTTATTTTGTGATAGTAAAATAAAACCGTCGTATTTATTATTAATCCTCTTGTTTCAAAGTACACTCACATCTACGAATAGCCAAAGCAATGAAAATAATAAAATATCATTGACAGAATAATAAGCCTGAGATAAAAAGAGTAATATATAATTGAGATATAGAGAGAATACTTAAGCCGATGACAACACAAGTTGGAAACAATACAGTCCAATATCTTGATAAGGTAAGTAGGCTTTGTATTGAAGCCCTCGAGTATAAAATGATATAATCACATTTTCAATTTGAAATGTTACAACGTAATATATTTTTTTGACACATTTTTATATGAAGCGACAATTTCCCAAGATCCCTGACAATTTTTTTGTATAAAAGTAAATACTTCTGCAAGAAATTCAGCCCAGATGATTATTTAAGTTAAGAAATTGTTTGTTCTGTAAATAAACATAAAAAAAAGTAGTTAACTCTAGTTTATACAAGAAGTAACATATACAGGGTGTCCCACTTTTGGTATACTAAGCTCAAAGGAGGTTATAGTTTTGGATACGCTGAGTACGTAAAAAATACTTATAAAATTCCAGACGCGTTTTTTTTCAAATAGATGAATTCTTAAAACTCTATGTGTACACCCTTAACAAGCAACCCGCGCAACTTTGGCACCCGCACGTGAGCTATCGTTTAAGATTATGTTTTCATAGACAAAATGCTCACATTAGAGAAGCGGTATATGCCGACTGCGTGAAGCTAGAGAAGAAAACATGGATTTTCAGGAAAAAATTAGCAAAAAATTTTTGACGTAATTTTGTTGTTAAGTATTTTTTACGTGATCAGTGTATGCAAAACTACAAATCCCTTCGCGCATAGTATACCAATAGTGGGACACCCTGTATAAGTTTATATTCCATCCCTAGGTTTTTTTTCTTATGATATAAAAAGGATAATTTAATGAATCTTTATGTCTTAGTAGGTAAACAAGATAAATATTTTACAATTATCTATTAAATAGTAAATACTTATCTTACAAGTCTACTTTAATAATGCTTACTTAGCACTCACTTTTGATTTTTCCAGACAGATTCGCTTTGTTTTAATAACTACGATGTTTCTAGAACGAAAATTAACAAACTACATTAATCAGTGACGCAATACTAAAATTCGTTCAAAAGTAATAAATAAATTAACATCAGAATGATATTCCCGCGGGCAACAAACTTTATTCTGATACGAATTTTTGGTTATAAGTAATTTTACTGAGTGAATGTTATGATCGGCAAATGGGTTTCCAGCCCGTCATTTAGTGATAGAGTAACCATTATATTAATGTTAGTGTCCTGTTAACACTAGCTATTAAATATATTGTATAAATATCAGAACGATGTATTAGTTTTAAGTTATTTTAAAATACTACTTTTGGGTGAATGGACAAGAAAATACAATCAACATACATATTATAATATAGTTAAATACAGGCACAAAAATAGAAAATATTAAAAACACAAAAAATATTTTTATAGTTTACAGATTAGTCATTTAAAATGTTAAGATACAACAGTATTGAATAAAAGTGAACAAGTAGTATTGAATCCTGCTTAACAACAATGTTCTAGCAATCCTTTCCAGAAGGCACGAAACACATAAACATAAAACACTCGAAGTTTTTTCCGATATTCGCTGAAATAACGTTTAAAACAAACTTCGAAGTAACAAAAGTGAGACGTAATAAAACATAAAGTAACGGGAGGCCATCGTAGCGCTGGGCCTTAAATATCACTTCACCTAAGGGTCTGGGGGTTGTTTAATTACCCCATTAGGAAGTTTCGTCTCTTCTGTCTGCTGCCCGTTTATGAGCGAATGATATTGCAATAGAAGTTTAACATCTATTTTATTGTGTTGTTAAACTTGAAGGTGAAAAGAAGATTCCTTGATTCCGTGTGAATGTTTTTTTAAGTTGAAATCGTAATGTTATTCGGAATACAAAACAGAACAGTTTATCAAGATGTGCACGTTGTGTTATAAATTATTGAATTCTATAATATAAACTTGGAATTTCCTTTTATTTTGGGACACACCAGTTCCACCGAAATTGGATGCTGCTCCAAAAATTAGGTCACAAGAGTATTTTAGGTGAAGGTACAATATAATGGGACTGTCATAGTGACTGCGATCGCTTTAATTTCCAAATATTTAAAAAAGCTATCCAAAATCTAATTAAGTTCTGTATCCAACCATTAAAATAAATACGAAATTCTGTCCAACACGAGAAAGTTAAACAATAAGCATAAAATAGCTACAAAGTATTGTCTCGTTTCTGATTTTACCCGACTATATGTTTCAAAATAAAGGGACTGAAACTATGAAAATATTTCATGTTTGAAAATCAGCTTTATTGTACAAAACATAAACAAGTTCAACAGATTTCATTGTCGTTATTTGAATTACAATACCCTAAGCCAATATTAATTAACATAATGAGCATTGTTCGCCGGATTAATAGGAATTGGCCAGACATTGAAGTGAATGTGGTTCAATTAATGGTAACGTAATTTGATATATTTGACGTAGCAGATAATTTCATATAATATTTTGGGGGCCGAGTCACCTTCGTCCGTAGGAGTTTACCCGGAGTAT